>VWZY01007790.1:17719-32678 GCA_013399075.1 Chloroceryle aenea | reverse complement strand
AGGAGCCCTGTGTCACCCACAGCACGGCTCTGCGGAATTCCTGCAGAGCCAGCGCTGACGGGCCCCTCTCCGTTGCATCACCGGCACGGAGGACAGCGGGGGTGGCAGATACTCTTAAAGCAGATCCAGGCTGCATCGGGCCCTGTCAGTCCCAGGGTTGCAGAGCTGAACAGATCAACAGATCAGCTCCAGGTTTTGCTCCAGGTGCAGCTACGACATAGCCCGGACGTGCGATGGCAACACCCGCAGTGCTTGGACAATGCCCACATGCATTGGGACTGACCCCGCTCCTTCGGCACCCAGGACGGGGGTTAGGCAGTTGTAATAAAGGGCAGGGACATTGAAAATACTTCACTGAAGAATTAGCTGGATCCTTGCAAAGACAGTCTACTCCTGCATCATGCAAACTCAGCCAGTTGAAGAGGCTAACATTTCCTTTCCTCCCCTCTGCTTTTATGGCAGTCGAGGGAACTTGTCTGTGACAGAGGTGATGTAGTATTCAGAGGGTAGGAGACTAGGGGCAGGATTGAAAACAATCAAAGAAGTCCCAGGATGCTTTTCCAGCATATCCCAATTAATTTCCTAATGCGAGGGCCTCTCGGGGGACAGCGAACAATAAGTGCAAGACACTGCTGATTCCTGTTCCAGTAAAATGCTATGGGCTATAAATGTCCTTCACATTTCAGTGGGCAGGTGAGAGTGAAGAGCATCTCGCTGTCACCGTGCAGCAGCTGAGATAAAATTTGGGCGTGTTTAGATGTGAATTCTGTACATGTGTGATCTAATCCTCTGGTTATAGCTCTATGGAGCCCAGTTACGGAGTTTAATGCATGCACACAACTCCCCTGAGAACCCAGTAACTAAAACAATAGCTGTTGTTTTTAATGTTTATCTGGGAACACACGAAATCCAGGGCTTGGTTACTCAGAATGATCTTTAATTTCTCATCGGGCTATCTACGAGCCAGGCATGAGGACTGGCACCTTTAACCATTTTGAGTTAAGCTTTGAAGAGTGCTCTAATTTATATTTTTATGCGATTTTTTAAAGGCTCAACTAACTGAAAGTAAGCCAAACTAATTCTTTCAAAGTTTCCACAAAAAAACCCCAACGTACCTTTGTGTCATATCCAAGTATGTGAAGTTTGAGACCAAACAGAAATGTGNAGGAGCCCTGTGTCACCCACAGCACGGCTCTGCGGAATTCCTGCAGAGCCAGCGCTGACGGGACCCTCTCCGTTTCATCACCGGCACGGAGGACAGCGGGGGTGGCAGATACTCTTAAAGCAGATCCAGGCTGCANAGCCAGTTGAAGAGGCTAACATTTCCTTTCCTCCCCTCTGCTTTTATGGCAGTCGAGGGAACTTGTCTGTGACAGAGGTGATGTAGTATTCAGAGGGTAGGAGACTAGGGGCAGGATTGAAAACAATCAAAGAAGTCCCAGGATGCTTTTCCAGCATATCCCAATTAATTTCCTAATGCGAGGGCCTCTCGGGGGACAGCGAACAATAAGTGCAAGACACTGCTGATTCCTGTTCCAGTAAAATGCTATGGGCTATAAATGTCCTTCACATTTCAGTGGGCAGGTGAGAGTGAAGAGCATCTCGCTGTCACCGTGCAGCAGCTGAGATAAAATTTGGGCGTGTTTAGATGTGAATTCTGTACATGTGTGATCTAATCCTCTGGTTATAGCTCTATGGAGCCCAGTTACGGAGTTTAATGCATGCACACAACTCCCCTGAGAACCCAGTAACTAAAACAATAGCTGTTGTTTTTAATGTTTATCTGGGAACACACGAAATCCAGGGCTTGGTTACTCAGAATGATCTTTAATTTCTCATCGGGCTATCTACGAGCCAGGCATGAGGACTGGCACCTTTAACCATTTTGAGTTAAGCTTTGAAGAGTGCTCTAATTTATATTTTTATGCGATTTTTTAAAGGCTCAACTAACTGAAAGTAAGCCAAACTAATTCTTTCAAAGTTTCCACGAAAAAAACCCCAACGTACCTTTGTGTCATATCCAAGTATGTGAAGTTTGAGACCAAACAGAAATGTGTCAGAAAGTTAAAGGAACTGAGAACAGGGATTTGCACGGTGTTATTCTCCAGCTATACAGCAGTAGGACAATGAGAATGAGTTTTGCAGAACCCTGTAGCTGCACATATGATTGTGTTATTAAAACCGAGAGAGCTTTGAAAATGCATTTGCATGAAATCTGTTTTTCAATTACTCAGATACATATTTTTAAAACAGACAATAATAACCAAGAGCTATTTTAGCTTCTGATCTCTACACACCAGGCAACACTGAGAAAGAGGGAGGTTTGCCCATTCGGGATGAGCCCACGAGAAGCTGTGGGCTGAGAAGGCACAGGCAGCAAAGTTTCACGACCCCACTAGTGGTCGGATGCATCTGGACCAACAGAGAAACCTGCAGAATAACCACTGTTTCTGGTCCTTTTGCCAGCCAATATTCAAAAGTGAGAGGACATTCCTAAGGAGACTGAATAGCACGAAGGAAGAATGAATGTAGAGTCAGGGAGAAAGAAAACCAACCCCAGGTTTTTGTCAGGTTGTGTCCAGAGCAGTTAAAAATGCTGCTGCTGTTTCTCACAAGGGGTTGGCACCGAGCTCCTGTGTCAGATGAGATGTGGGAGCATGGCCATTCCTACTACGACCAGCAAGAGCCACATTAAGCAAGGTCAGCGGCAGCTGAAGAGAGCGCAGAATTGCCAGAGGAAAATGCCCCACGCCGAAGCACCCTCAAGCTTTTGAGGAAAAAAGCTGAGGAAAAGAAGAGAGAAATCAAACCCAGAGTGATCCCATGCTGCAAGCACAGGGTGCCCTTACATGATGCCTCTCTAAAAAGCCCAGGTAGGTGATTCAAGGGTTGCTCTGTTTATACAGTAGAAAGGAGCAGCAGGATGTGGGGAATCAAGGGAAAACCTGATGATGACTTGGGAAAAATGAGACACGTGAGGAGTGAGAGTGCCATTGGGTGTGGCAAAGGCGGATGGATCTTCTGCAACAGTCACCAAGAACTGGACTGAAAGTACTGCACAACAATACCTGCTGGAACTGAGAGCAGAGACCTTACACAGAGAGACAGAAAACTCCGAGCATCCAGCTGCCAGGGAGGAATTACCACTGCTATCAGACTGGCTTTACAGCTGATACGTCTTCCTCTGCAGCATGACAGAAGAGGGGACAGGGACCAAGCTAGACATGAGAGACTATCAGGCTGAGTAGCTGTAGCATTTATATCTGGAGAAAACGAAGTGGAACTAACTCAGATTCTTGTGTCCTCCCCTGTAATTCAGTTTGCTCCTTTGGGAAAGGAGCACCAGACATCCAGGCTTTCCTTCAACCAGGGTTCCACAGCCTGTTGGCTTAAGGAGACAGCCTCTCATATTCACCAGTGGTGGGTACAGGAAGGAGGCAGGGAGGGAATGAAAGGACTTTAATGTCTCATTCTGTATCAACAATTTATGGTATAGTCACGCTTCCCTGGCAAAGCCAAACCTCCTGGACTCTACGGGAGCTTCAGTTGTGTGGGGGATTTATTGATTTCTCAAAGAGAAGAAGAAAACCAACAACAAAACAACAGAGTCAAGAAAGGAAAAAAAAAATCAAAGACAAACCCCATAAAATCAAGAATAATTTATTAAAGATGAAAAGTGACACAGAGGATAACAGCTATAGAAGGGTGCCTTTAAACTGATTTCCTTTACTCTTCATCTTCTCATCCAGAATAGTTAAGTGCATTTGCAAGTGATGGAAACTGATGTTGAATGAAAAGGCCAAAACTGTGGCCCTGGTAAAGTCAATGGGAACTTTGCTCTTAACCTTGACAGGGCCAGGATTTCACCCTGAGGGTTTATCACCAAGGGCAAAGGCAGAGAGCAATAAAATAACCACACAGGTTTTTTTCAGTAAGTTCAGAAAAACAGACCTGAAGAAAGGGGGTCCTAAAGGGACTTCCAAGCCCTGCAGCCTTTTAGGGTCAATTCCTGTGGCAAGAGGAAAAGAATTATGGGATGTGACACGTCTGGGTGAACTGTGGCATATTTACATCTGCTACACTTGTGACTTCAGCCCCACAGAACACACATTTCAATTCAAGAAGGCTTTTCTTTCCAGAATTCAAATGGTTTTGCATTTACCTAGCTATTTTGACAAGCTTGGGTGCAGAAATTGAAAAAGAAACCAGAGATGTTTAGAAGACCAGCAAGTCACATCTGCCACAGCTGTGCAGCACTTTCTCCAAAAACACTGAAGGGAAAAGCAAGATGTGTCCCAGTGACCTGAAACCACGCAGGGCTGCCACCTCAGCTCTGACTTCATAACTCTTCAGCCAACCCTGACCACGGATAAGCCAGAATGAAGACCCTGAATGATGGTTCCCAACTGTGGAAACATGGGGAGCACTAGAGAGAGAATGGATGCCTGTTGCTTATAAACTGCCTATCATCTACTGAGTAAGTATCTTCTGAGGGAAAGAGGTGGGAAATGGGAGTAAGGCTTTCTAACCATCTGCAACGCAGTTAAATTACCTTGGGTGTCATGGTGAAGGAAATTAGAAGGGTTTTTTTTTTCTGAAGAAATCCTGAGATTTCAATAATGAAGAAAACTCTTCTGACTCAGGTCATCATATAGCTTAGACAAATACATCAGTGTTACCAATATACAGAGGAAAATCCCTGCTCTGCCCTCAGTGAAAGTACTGAAAAAATGGGGGAAAAAATGCAGCTGCTGAGCTAGAATTAGAAAAGATTTGATCTATCTTTCTGGCACAGGAGGACTGTTCATCACAGCGTGGAGCCTTTGCAGAAGTAGACACTGGAAAATAGAACAAGGTGAAGACAGAGATACTCTGGGCAGGAAAATAAAACACTTACTGGTATAAAAAGGATGATCTAGCAGAGATGAGCTGGCTGTGAGAGATTACCAAGGAAAACAAGCAGCAGAACAGAGGATGGGATACAGTAGGAAGCCAGATGCGGAGGCTGGAGGGCAGAAAGCAAGGGTATCTGTGATGCAGAACTCACAACAGCACGTACTGACACACTGGGCTACTCGTGAGACACAGACAGGCCAGAGCACTCATGCAACACGTGCACGTTGGGAGTCCCTTTTGGGCTCATAAGTGTCCAGCAGACCTACTGCAGCCGTCTGAACACGCGGCTGCCCGCACCCCGCGTGCCTGCGCACGGGGCAGGCAGGGTAGGGCCTGGTTAAGAATCTAGCCCAAGCCAGCAGCGTGGTCCATGTCGAAACACAAGGCTAATTCTGATTTAGTTAGCTTAAGGGATCAGGAAAGCACCGTGCTTCTCCAGGTGCAGAGGGGTCTGGTGAGAAGGGCCGAGCCCCACGGACACACCTGTCATTTTATCAGAGGAAGACAAGCAAAGGAGAACCAGACCTGCTCGCTTCAGGGTGGCGGGGCAGCACTGTGACCGAGTGAGGTATTGCCCTGGGAAGTAGAGGAGGCAAGCAGGATTGCTTTCAAACAGTTACTGAGTTTTAGAAGTTGAAGCCAGCACAGGTTGCTGGCAGAGGGGTGGGGGAGCAGAAAGGAGGGAGGAAAAAAATGGGATGAAATCGTCACATTCCTGCACCAAGAGCTGCGGTGAAGGAAATGTGTAATAATTTGACAGGAATTTTCTGTTTGGACAGGATCATCCTCTGCTTTCATGCATCCAAAATAATAAATACAGTTATTTTTAACATCAGACCCCTCATTAAAAACGTCCAGTAGCAGTAAGTTTTTGGAAGATGGGGGGAATCACACCAGGCTTACTCTGAGAAAGCTGCAAGCCTTCATCGTGTCAGATATTTTGGGAATGATTTACCACCTTTTTCTCAAACTCTAAACTCAGAGAGATGTAGACAGAAAACAGGCCTCCCTAGTGAACTTTGACACAAGAATAATGAAACGATCCATAACCCAATTTGATTTATTTGGGAATATTTTTTTCCTTTCTATTTAAACTGCCTAAAAAAAAAGGAATAAGAAAAAGCTCTTGAGCTCTTGATTGGGAAAGGGAGGAAAAGGCTCCTTTCAAAAATATTTCATAATCTTTAAAGCATCACTCATCTTGGTTTCCACTTCACATCTTTAAGGCCTTCCTTAGGGGTGTGATCCAAAAGATCATGACATGAGTGTTGAAAGATTCCAGCTAACTTCAGTGGAGCAGGGGCTGGGGTGTAAGCCAGGCTCTTCACTAATCCAGCCTTTCACAGGCCACTGCCACCAACAGGGATGACTCACTCAACAGAAACAAGAGCAAACCTCCCAGGAGGCAGAGGCAGGACACTCTCCATGGATTCCCTTGCCTTGACAGGGGAGACAGACCAGGAGAGGTGTCTTGCCGAGCCTGGAGCAGAGGACACCGCGCGCTGAGCTTCGTGTGGCCGGGAGCCACTGAGCAGCGTGCCGGGATCTCCCCCACGCTCCAGCTCCTGCCTCACACAGCAACAGGCTGACAGACAGGCACCTTGGAAACGTGGGCATTTCATCTGCAAGCCCATAAAACAGTCGTAGATCAAGCAATACATTTTAACATCTTTTATGAGCTATTGCTTTCCTCCATGCCATCTCTCCCCCACTTTAAACTCATTTGTATTCAATGCTGCAACTCTGAAAGCTTCTCTAAAACTTCCCAAGAGATCCATCATACCTTCCCTGTTTTCCCAGGTTTCTGAATTTAATTTAGATCAATTATGCAACATACCCAATCACTTTCTTTAAGCCATTTACTGCAGATATAGCCAATTATTCAACATAAAATACAGCCAGATCATTCCACCACCACCAAAACTGTGATTTATCACCACACTCAATTAGAACCCACTGAAGGCAGTGGCAATTCCCCTTCAGCTGAACAGGGATCAAGGCTTTCATCTGCAGTGTCACAGGAATAAGGTATGGAAATGAAGGCTGAGATACATACGGGATTCCAATTTCAAACAGATTGTTCTGAATCAGTTGTTTTCCAAGCATGATGATGCTCAGCTGAATACAGAGTTCCATCAGACAGCCTCCTGGAGCGCACTGGAATGAAACAAAACGCTAGAGGGTGAAGGGGGCAAGGCATTTAATGTAAAAGTACCTAGCTGGAAGAGCTACTGATGTCTCTACGTACCCGCCACCCTGGCCACCAATTTGTGCAGGAGCACGGAGCTCGGTGATCACTGCAATTCCCTCCTTAACGAGGTATTTCATCTCCACTCATAAAACTGCACTATGGAAAACATGCAGCCCTCTGAAATAACTGGCTGTGCCCAGGGGCTACTATATTTCCCTTTAAAACATTTACTATATAATCAATGTAATAAACATAATGCAATATCACCAATACTCTTCCAACCCAATGTCTCCCAAGAGGGGAGAAAGTCTTCAATCTGGCAAGGGCTTATGTGTCAGCTTTACTGTAATGCCTTGAGTACATCTATTGATCTGCAAGGGAACACCCACAGCAGTTCAAAGGATTTAAAACACATACATGTTTACAGGTCTAACACGAAAGGACCATAGCTTTCCAGGCTAGCGATGTGAAGCCAGACTCAGGTTGAGGCTCCACCAAAGGTCTCCCGAGGGTCTTGCTCAAATCATTTGCTCTGGCTGTGCCTTAGTGCCCAGCTGCAAAGCACAGAAGTGGTGAAGCTTCACCTACGACAGCCTGTGAGGTACACAGAACTGTAGAGGGAGAGAACACCCGGGCGACTCTGCAGGAAAGTCTGGGGCTTGTCTGTTTCTGTTGAAGATCTCATGTCTTGTTTTAACATGTTTTCTAATTGTCTCTTATTGTTAAAGCTCCACCAAAACACACTGAAGACAGAACTCTTTTTAAGGAGTCTCGGGTGCACTTACCTCTTCCATTCGGTAGCCATCAAACACGTACACGTATTGACCAGGACGGCCGACGAATCTGGAAGAAGTGATGATATATGAAATAACAGAAAAACAGGAAGAGAAGCTAACTTTAACAACATAACCATTCATACTGGATGAAATATTTCAGAGTCAGCTACTTCAACGTGAATTTTAAGATTTGACACCTATTCAGGTTTGACTGTTTAAAACTTTGTAAAGGTACGAGGTCTCTACTACAACATCTAGATGGAATAATCCAAATAAAGTATTTTTTTTTCTGAACTAAAAATTAATAATAGCCTCCCTCTCTGGAACAGACATCACAAACAAAACTAGGAACACATATCCTAACTCCCATGCTGTTGCATCTGAGTAATTCCCTGAAATTAGTTATTACATGTCTACCCAGTCACGGCTCTTCCGACAACATGTGGAGAAACAGTGAGATTGCCTTTATTATAACCATATGACACAGAAAAAAACCTTAAAAAAGAAAGGATTCAGTAATATTTTCATTAACATCTTGCAATATTTACAACTGCTGGTAAAATGTATCATTAATTCTTAAATCAATGATGCTGAATAGGATTAGTGAAGAGTGGAGATCAACAAACTTTACAGCCCCCCAAAGGAACAGAAAAATGGTATGAAGCAGAATCCAGAGGATGTTTTACACGTTTTTGCCAAAGTTTTAGCAACAATCATTTCAAGCTTCCCATTCGAAAGCACGTGTGATGCTGTGGATAAGGGTCCCAAAAGACAACGCTCCTGACCCATAGGAAGTCACACTTCTTTAGTAGGATAGCTGAATTAGCGTTCTGGTCAATCGGCCCCTTTGCCAACACATGCAACTTCCAGTTGACTGCAGCTAGGTCTTAATTTAACTTGATACTGAGAAAGTAACAGAGAAAGCAGTTCAGAGTTTTAAGCAAAACAGAAAAATCTTCCCTTGCTAAATGATGCTTCGGGAAACGTTTGCTGAACGGCAGAACGTGAAGACGCGTAAGCAGTACCATCCGCTCATAAACGCAGCACCCTCTTCCAACTAAAAGGAATTATTTTCTGAGGTGGGGATTACTCTTATTTTAGAAAGAAGACTCAAGTGGCTGCACTTCAGAACAGTGCTCCACTTAGAAAAGAGACAGGACAGCACTCAACACGCTGCTCTGCCAGTCAAACGCAAGCTTTAGACGCCCTGTTGCGTGGTATTTTTTTTCACAGTTGGTAAGGTCCCAGATTTAGTCAGGTAGCTCCTTGTGCCCATCTGTAAACACAGACCCCCTAACACACAAACACACACGGAAGCACCCACATGCAGAGGACATTCATCCTACCTACCTTCCTTTAAAAAAGGCAACATAGAAAATCGGTGCGTAAGAATTCACAAACTTCAGTAGGAATGCCTTCAAAACCAGCCTCTCCTCAAAGGTTTTCTCTGTTTTTGGTACCTCTGGGAGAAAAAAAAAAGAAAAGTAAACCAGAGAAATCACTTGGTATATATGGAAACATGCCTGGTACCCACAAATACCACACCAGACTGCAGTCTTTGAGCTCATACTCTTTTTTTCTTTTGTATCTTTAATTCGTGCCAACACACACTAGCTCTGTCACCAACTCCTGATTTCCAGAGTCCTTCCAAATGTCCAGAGAGAAATGGAAGATTCTTCAACAGGAACATTAATAATGACAACATAATCAGCTCGATTCTCTGGTAGGCCTCTGACAGCTTATCCCAAGTTGCTCATGGCTGTCCATCCAGCACCACGGTGGCAAAAAACCCAGCAAATCCTGACCCCTGGTCTGGACCTGACAACACAAACTCTTTTCCAGTCTCTTTTACTGCCTTCCTGAGACCTGGACAGACCACATCACTTCCCTCTGCTTCAGGCCACACCTCTGAAGTCTTAGAACAGATCTCCTCTGTCACTTACTACGACATCCTTAACATTATGAACTATATAGTACCATTACATATATTTTATTGGCATAATGTACAGAGTAATAATAACAGTTACATATTCACCTACTTCTCCTAGCTATCTGCAGTTTGAAGAAAACTGTATTTGGCTCTGGATGTTAATTAGTGTAAAGCTAGACCAGGATAAATGGCTTCGAAGTATGTAAGCTTATGCATATTAACAGACAGAAGTACATCAGTCACACAGCTGAAACAGCAAAGTATTACTGTTCTCAATTCATGAATCACGAGAGCAAAGCACAAGGACTTTCAGCCAGAAAAAACAACAGCTTTCTTAACTTCGTGTGCACGAGATCTTCTTTCTAGAGTGAAATTATTAACGCGCTTGACACTGAACGCAGGACTAAGGGTCTTTGTGAACCAGGCACCAGCTGAATTGTTAACTGCTAAATAAATGGGTAATTTTGCAAACACTTCTTCGCTCACTACATATATTCTGTATTTCTAGACTTCTTTGAATGTCTCTTAACATCTTCAGTATCCATTCCTCTGCTCCCAGATTATCTCCGTTTCTGTGGAAGCCTCCTAGCAACAGAACACATCGCTGCAGGACAGAGGCTTTTCAGACTGACAGCACGGTCCTCACCCTGAGCTGGTAACTACCATGTGAGCAGCTGGTTTTGTCACTTCTTGACTGGATTTCTGCAGCCCAGCAGAAGTGTGAAGCAATCAGGTAAACCCAGAACTCTGGCTGTGAGAACTGCCTTAAGAATACTGCTGCACTTGGGCGGTTTGGTCTCGGGACACGCTCTGTGTGTTTTGGCTGCTTTGATTTTTTTGTCTTAAAAAAGAAGCATGGGTGCTTATGTGAGCATGGAGCTCCTTATCATGAGTCCTCACTGCCCAGCTTCATTTCTGGTACTTTCTGTTTGCACGGAAGGTCAATACACAGTCTGGTGAGCCCTAAGCCATCGCTCACCTGTACATATAGAAAAGCTTCATTAAACCTTTAAAGGAGGTGAACAATTTACAGATGACCTCACACTCTGGACAGACCCTCTGCACAACAGCTCAGGGCAACAGAAATACTGAATAACAGCAGAGCAGCTTTTAATCTGAGGGAGAAAAATCATAGCCCTTGTCTTCTGGAGAACTCCCACAAAGATGAGCTCAGCGTCCGAACGAGCATTTGCTCACCATATATGGCCCCAGAGACTCACACAGCACTTCCCTCCCTCCCCACACTCGGATACACTATCCCAGACCAATACAGGCACCACAGAATTTGTCCTCTCCTAGTGGAGGCTGCTACACAAGAAATGCATCTGGCCAGAATACATGCTTAGTGTGAGAGGAAACTGAAAAACCCCAACAAAGACAAACCCCCCGAACCCACTCCTAACTATGGTCGGTTGGGCAGCAGTTACACCAAAGCTGGGCAGCTGAAATGTTCCAGGTGACAATGAGCTGAGATACCTGGGGCATGGGCCTCAGCTCGGCGAAGGAACTGCTGCCTTTGTAAGGCAGAGACTCAGGCAGTTCTGATTTGTCCCCATTTGACTGGTTCCTCCTTGACGTGAGTGAAGTCACAAGTGAGGAAATGAGTTGCAAGCCAAGTCATCTGCCACCGGGCCACTGAAGATGACATACTCAGCCTGTGACTACCAGGACGTAACCTGCACTTCGCTGGCCTGATCTGTGGAAGGGGGGGTCCGTGCCCTGCTGTGCTGGAGCCACCAGAGGTGCCCAATGTGTACGAGCTCTCCATACTGATCACAGTGATACCACTTTACCTCCGCCAGGCTGAATTCTGCAGCTACTAGGCTGATAGCAATTCTTTGATCCCGTGAGGAACACCGCTGCTATCAGGGGTACAACTCTTGTGCTTAGAGATGCACTTAAATTTTCCCTTGAGCAAAGATTCAGGCATGCTTGGGGTTGAAATAGAAACCTATGCTGCCAAGAGATGTTCCTCCAGCCCAGCAAGTGTGCTCCTCAGCTCGTCGATCACGTGTGGTGTGAAAAGACAATCGAGTACCTTTTGCTCTGCTCAGCAAAATGAAAGATCACCAGGTAAGAAGCATCCATCAGCATGAATGAACCGTAACCATTTTCTGGCATTTTGATTACAACTGGCATCTGAGCCTCGCTCTGGAAAAAGCTGCCCAAGTTAACTGTCCAGCCAATGCCACTTGTAGCAGCACTAGGGATTACTTGGGCTGGATCCTTCTTCAATGAAACATCTGATGGTTAATTAGGAACATTGCCTAAATAAAGGTAATGAGATTAGAATTAAATGAATTAATGCCCCAAACTGACAAGTAGAGCACTTGCTACAGTTAAAGCAGCCGTAAGAATTCCATGTTAGAGCCCACTCAGCAGGTACCTTTGGCCTAATTTCTGTAGCAAAACCAAACCCCAGCCTGAACCCTGACATTTGAAAAAAAAATAATTCAAAAAAATAAAAATCCAACTCTTAACTGAAGCAAATATTGTTATAAAATAATCCAGCCCAGACATGCCCCTGTAATGGCAAAAATGTCCTTTGAGTCGTAAGGACCTGGTAAAAATCTCATCGGTAAAATAACACAGTGAGCATTTGTCAGCATAACAGAGCCAGCAGCATCTCTGAAACAGAGCAATGACTTTGAGTACACCAAGCTCCTCGAGGTAAAGGTGTACAAATACCAGGTCACAATTTCCCAGCCAGCTCCGGAGAGGGGACGTGTGCGCGGAGCCAGCGCCACGCAGCCGCACCAGCCGAGATCCCGGCAGCGGCACCGCCGCCTTCGCCTGGCATTACGACTGGGCTAACTAATCCTCTCTGGGGCACCCTGCATGTCGTGGTGTAGACCCCCCAGTTCACACAGGCATTCTGAGCATCTTACCCCATAGGCCTGAGTATTTTCCCTGGCACTCTGCAGTGGGAAATATTCCTATCGGAGCCTCCTCGCGTACTCGTGTCAACGCAACGCACTAGTGAGGAATGGGGGAAGTTGGTGTTTACCAATTTCTGTCAGCCATTTGGCAACAGCTCCATAAATTTCATCAAGCACGAGGATCACGACCAGGTTGATGATGACAGCAGTGGCAGTCACAGTCACTCGAACGTTTGACCTGGTCCTCTCATCGGTGCTGAAGGAGAGCGCTGCCGCCGTCGTGATGCGGTACACAATCACGCCGAACACCGCCGAGAAGGTCAGCAGCACCTGCCAACAAACATAGAGAGGTGAGTTCCAGGCTGATGCTGGCGTTCAAACAGCAGCTGTGACTGCTGTGCTGGGTTCGTTCCATGGACCGGCATTGTGTGGCTGTTTCTTAAAGCAAGAATGGCACGGGGATAATAAATCAGGATGTGAGAACTCAGTCTCTCTCTCGGGGAGATAATGAAGTGGATGCAGAACTCTGACAGGGAACGACAGTGTCCTCTCTGATTACAGCTGCACATGTTATTCATGCAGAACCAGTGGAACTCTGTTGGTTCAGGGTCTGATTAAGTGGTCTCTTATCTGGCAGTAAGTTCAGATGGCTGGGGCTGAGGGGTCTACAGGTAAGTAGGCTTTGCTGCCTGAAACAGCTGCACCTCTGCATAGCAGAAGTGGCACCTTACCCTCCAATCCACCTTACTCGCTCAGCTCTGGTGACAAAATGAAAACAATAAATTAAAAATTAGAACATGTTTCCCTTGTTATTATCCTTTTAAGACCGCCAGGGTTAGCAGGGCTTCACTTTACATTTCTATCCCAGAAATCAGCGTCCTGGCATCCTTCACGGGCTGGCTTTGACTCATGAGATGAGGAAAGTTACCCCTGCTACTTAAGGTCAAGTTCCCACAAGAAGCATTTGAATTGCACAGGGCTATGGTATTCTGGTTTCAAAGAAAAAAAACAAAAATCCACCCCACAATGAACTAAATAAATAAATAAACCCATGCAATAACAATAAAAAAAGCCAGCAAATTTTCATAGCCATGGCAGGAAAGGGGGAGAGGGCACAATTTTCTCTTTCGTTTTTGCCTTTGGCAAGAATTCCAGCGTACATTCATTACTTGAGGCAAAACATCTTGAGATCCTCAGATGAAAGAGACGACCTACATGTGAAAGATTAGACTATTGCAATTACTTCAGTGGGCCTAGAGGCCAGATTCACAACGCAGGTTTAGGGAAATTTAACAGTTCGTTTTAATGACCCAGCAATAGTTTATGGAATTCCTCATGCAGAGGAAGGTTGTCGTATGAAAAAGTGCTATTGCAAAAGAACCAGAACGAGGAGCAGAGCTATATTAAAGAGATGGAAAAGGGGCACATTGAGTTTTAATGGGGAACTAGTAAATATGCTAAAAAAAAAAATCACAATTTGGAGAAACTCCTGAAGATATCAGGTGACATTCACAAATACGTTTGGGGAGAAAAGTAATAAAATATTACATCTAGTAAAACATCTAATTTGGACTTTTTACAGAAAGGTTTCATTCATTTTAAACAAAGTGTTGGTGAATGGTGAGTTCCTGCTTCATGCTAACATTTTTCATTCAAATACGGGCCTAATGAAAAAGGTCTAAACATAAACCACTTTGAATGAAAACATTTCAAATGGCATCAAATATTATTTCCTTTCCTTTGGCTTGTTTCCTTTCCTTTGAGAGTTTTCATTGCAGGGAGGAAATAGACCAAATTATTCTGCCTATTTTTATCTTACTCTTTTAACTTACCTACCAAACCTGAGGACAAAAGCCTGATTCACATCAGCCAAGCTGCTCAGCTCTTGCTGTGACAGAAGTGGTGCAGCACACACAGACCAGAACTTGTACCTGACTCGCCCACTGCAGAAGCAGTCACTGAATCTCAGTGGAGAGAGAACCAGAAAAGCACCGCCTGGCAGTAACCTAATTTACCTTCCACCTCTACCCTCACCTTAAGGCCTTTTCTTTTTTGGGAGATGGATTCCTTGCTCTTAATTATCCTCCAAATACTCTTTTTCTGTTTCTTTCCCTGTGGACTTCCTTGAAATTGTTAATATCGTGGTGGTCAAGGAAAACCAGGGAAGTAAACTCTTCTGTCTCATTCCGGAGAGGAGGAGCTCTCGGCTGCCACAGACACCCACGCTCGTCACCAGCTTCCACTGAGGGATGGTGTCTTAACAGAACTGGCAGGGGGGGTGTCGAGA
>VWZY01007790.1:1702-17700 GCA_013399075.1 Chloroceryle aenea | reverse complement strand
GAAATCTCACAAAGCTGACTACCCAGCTCTGAAACCTGACCAAGGGATTCAAGGGATCCATAGCAATGAGGGAGATTACTGGAGGCTGAGATCCTACCAGAGGCTTGCACTCTTGAGGCCTTTTCAATTCATTCACTGATAGCAACATATACAAAGTTACCTGAAAAAAATATTTAAAAAAATAATAATAATTTACTTATTAAAAAACAAAAAATATATTTAAAGAACAAAGCTGCTGGGTTTGCAAAAGCACCACGGCTTCAGAAACATCTCTGCTGCCCAGCTGTTTTTAAACATCTGCTTAGACACAGATGGAGAAACCTCCTTTAGGAGTCCTCATTATCCGTGCATCCAGCAACAAGAGAAAATTGAGGAGGGCTTGCAGGACTGCAGGGTAACCGAGAGCGCAGCTCCCCTGCAGTCTGAGAGTGCAGTCTGAGAGAGTCTTCCCCAAGCATTTCTCTCACAATACCCCTTTTGCCCGGATTCCACCGTTCAGCCAGGTGCTTACTTTGGGTTTTGTTGTCACTGTCAACTTCTGACCGGCCAGTGCTGTTCCCTACGATGGCTGACGGGTCCTTCACGGAGGATCTGAACTAGTCTGCTAAGGACTGAGCTGCTTGGAAACAGATGTGAAAATTGGCTGCAGAAAAGGTCACCTACTGAGCCTGGTATGACTGAAGACAAACAGGAAAGTATACTAGCTCTGAGAAGGAAGCTATAAAACCCCGTGGGCTAGACTGATACCTTCATCCAAGCAGGATAACAATTCAGTGTCCAAATAGTTCCTTGGCTCCCCGGTGGGGACATTCTAGAGTCAAGTACTATGCCATGTGAGTAAGTACAGGGCAAGAGGGTTCAGAAGAAGGAACAGGACGAGCTCTTGTGCCACGACTAAGTGGTTTTCTTCCTCCCCCTGACTGAGCCAAACACAACCGACCCAAAGCAAGCCCCCAGTGATGGCCGTGTTCCACATCCCTCTGCCAGCAGCTAGCCATGTTTTCATCACATACTCAGAAATCTGTGCTGCAAAATATTCCTGCTAAATGTGGAGTTTCTGAACTGTGACATATGTTATTACTAATTGCACAAAGTCAAACATCTAGATGCCCAGCTGAGCCTAGACCTCCTGCTACCACTGATCTTACCGGACTAAAAAAAGACTTGTAAACTTCTGTTCTAAACTCCCTGCAAAAGACATCACTTAAATCAAGATCAGGCCTCTGCCACCTCTGCAGTCCAGTGAGGCTTTGGGTACAACAAAAGAGCTGCAAGCAGATTTTAAAGTGTCTATAAATGTGTAAAATAATCCATGGAATTATTTGGTCGTGTAAAACACCAAGCCTGATTGGGCAAGAGAACCAGATTTAATATTTTTTTAAACCCACGCTTTTAAAGTAGCAAGCAGCATGCCTAGCTTAATAAAGACAAGGGGAAAGCCAGGAAGAAAACAGAGTTATTGAAAGAGGATTCACAACAGTGAAGTATACAAAGTGCATGCATGAAAAACTGAAGGTTTTATGACAAGAAAGCCATTAGAAACTTCCAGAATCATCAGGGGAGGTATGGCATGTAAAGCTGGGGGAAGGAGGGGTGGAACACAGCAGCAGCATCCTACAGCATCCTCATGGGAAAACCTATGCGCTGCCTCTTTGCTGCTGGACTCTGGGGCTGGAAAAGGTGGTATTAACAATCACCTCTGCAGCACTGGAAAGTGCAGTGTGTGTGTCTTTGTCCTCAGCATCCTGTATCTGTGCACACGCACACTGACACTCCAGACTGCAGCGCTTACAGCCTGGGAGAATAACAGCAGTGCAGGGAGATCGGGCCAAGCTGGTTTCCTCAGAGTCATTCTATCCCACAGGCTGACAGCAAACTTTAGTCTGGTGCTTTCACTTTCTGTTTAACTGATCCAGAAAAAACCAAAACAACCAAACTGATCACTTCATCCAGTAAAGAGTAGATGGCAGTTTCCACGTAGGAAAGCAGAGCTGGCTCTCCACCACTAGGAGAATTTTCTGCATGGTTTGTAAGTTGTGTCCTGTAGCTGCTCACACCCTGCTGGTGATCAAAATTTCCTCCAAAATCATTGTGGCCCCTTGTCCAAATGGTGGAAGGCAGCACAGTTCCACTGGTCACTAACAGAAGTCAAAGAGTTCGATCTGTACATTTTAGCTTTATAAATCTCTCCGAGATGTTACAGTAAGCAGGGGGTGTAATGCACAGGCATGACTCAGGAAAGCACTTCAACCTCGTGCTTAGGGGAGATTTAAATGTGGTTAAATTCAAGAGCACATGTAAGCACCTTGTTGGCAAAAGAATTACTTGCAAAAGCTAAGTCGGGGTTTTATTCTTAGTCGTACTCAGAATGTTCTGCTTTAGGAAAGGTCTCAACTGACTCCAGTTAGAGGTTCTGTCTAAAAAGCGAATCGCAGAATCACAGAATTTCCTGGATTGGAAAAGACCTTTAAGATCACCTCGTCCAGTCGTTAGCCTAACACTGACAAGACCCTGACTAACCCATATCCCTCAGCACTGTGTCTACATGGCTCTGAAATACCTCCAGGAATGGGGACTCAGCCAGATTCCTGGGCAAGCAGTTCCAGTGCCTGAAAACCCATTCAGTCAAGAAATTCTTCCTCATATCCAATCTAAACTTCCCTTGGTGCAACTTAAGGCCATTTCCTCCTGTTCTATCCCTTGNTTGTGGCCAAAGTGCAGGACCTGGCACTTGGACCTGTTGAAGCTCATACAGTTGGCCCTGGCCCATCGACCCAGTCTGTCTAGAACCCTCTGCAGAGCCTCTCTACCCTCAAGCAAATCGACACTTCCATCCGGCTTGGCATCATCTGCAAACTTACTAAGGGCAGACTGGATCCCCTCATCCAGATCACTGATGAGGATATTAAACAGAAGGGGTATGCTTGGTAGAGCATCAAGGCAGTGAGCTCACTCAGAATGTTGCAAGTGCATACATATATGTGAATGTCACCCCCAATATGTACAGAAAATGTACTTAATCTACAACACATGCATCTTCAGAAATACATACACGTATTTTTGTAAAAATGCAGATTTTTTTAACATCAATGTGAACATAGAATGCTTTTGACTGTCAGAAAAAGAAATTAAAATCCACACCTCACAGTTGGCTGACCAGCACATCTTGTTCTCAAGTGAGGTTTGTAGACCACGATCTTCCTCAACTGCAGTACAGGCTATGCCTGGATGCAGCTGGACAAATACTTCCCACCAACAGGTTTAATTCACCTGTATGTCCCCTCTTCAGTAAGCTCAGCACTGCTAAATGTCCTTCTGACAGAGCGCACGTCATACTGTGCCCACAGTGGGCTTCCCTTCACCCGACAACTCCCTGGGGGAGAGACAGCATCTCCTAGCGAGCCTCTGTCGCCGCAGCAACAGCCTCTTATAAGCAGCCGTTGGAAAAAAGAGTACCCAGAGGTAGGCATTGAGCTCCGGGAGCCTGCCTGGCAGCAGGACTCTGTTTCTCATGCATGGCACATTAGAACCCCAGCTTTCTTCAGATTCTCAGCATCCCTGAGGACCCTAAATCAGGATTCGGCTCAAGAGGTACATTGCAAAGTTTCTCACAGTGAATAAATGTGCAGTAGTGAGGGTGAATTACCATAAATAAGATCAGTCCAAGGTTTGCTGCATATCCAGGCATACGGTCACTCCAGGTCAGCTTCTCCTTTTCATCCTGTCACAAAACACAACGAGAGAACAGCAGACATTGCAGAACTGCACAATAGCAAACAGGAGTTGGTACCAACTGTGATTGGACAATGTTCTTAATTCCCCTACTCGTGTTGTAAAGTTGAAGATTTAGACACAGGTATTTTAGATCAGACTTGAATGTGAGAGAAAGAAGAGTAAGAGTGTAAATATCTCCAAAAATCAGAAAATATCCTATGTAACTGTGATTTTCATACTTGAAAAAATGCCTTCAGCTCTTACTAAATTTCACAGCCACAGGAGGAAACCCAGGGATTCACTTCAGTTTACCTTTCAGCAAAAGCAGATTCCAGCACTCAGCTTGAATCGCTTCTCGGGGAATTTTGAGAGCAATGCTCCAGACAGAAATCACCAAAACCCAATAATGCTTATCACCGTTAAACCCAGCTTGTTGGCTAACGGTTACCTGGGCCAATGTGGTCCCTAAAGTAGACCTTCCAAAGACATTCCAACCCTTCTCCTGATACCTGGTCTACAGAAGAGAGAAAATACAAAGGCGAGCCCTGTCTGTGACCTGTGGAATCTCGTGTGCTACTCTCCCCACACAGAACTAACTCCATCTCTAGCAACATGTGCTTCCAAATCATCTATTTCAAAGTGTATTTATATAAGAAATCTGATTCCCTCCTCTCAAAATAGGTTTCTTAAAATACTAATAAGGTCGTTACTTTACGGGAGATAAAGTAAAGCTATGCAGTGGAATTAGCTGAGGACACAGAGCGAGCTGCCGCCCGCTCGCCTGTGAACCTCTGCGGCTATCCCACGGACTAGTGCGGCCTGCCCTGACACCGGACTTCACCCAGACTTCTGATGGATTTAAATGAATTTAAATCAGATTAGAATTCAAGTCAAAGGTTTCATATAAACCATTTCTAAGGCACAGTTGTTCCTTGGATAAAAATACAAATCTGGGAGTGTGATGCTTTTGTAAAAGACTTTCCCAAAGTAGGGAGGCAGTAAATACTCCAAGGGCAGAAAGGCAGCCATGGATTTTCTCAGGGAGCTTACTGGTTTGGGCAGCTAGGCCACTCGCATGGGACGGGACACAAAGAAGGCCGAAGAGACCACACTGCGAGAAGGCCTGAAGGACACCAGGCCTAACGAGTTCACCGGGGGAAACGCTGAAGAATCGAAACAGCAGAGTCAGTCAGTGCTAGGCAAATAAGAAAACTTTTACAACCATACTGAGGTGGAAAGAGGAAATGGTGGTTTATACAAAAAGGCCAGGAAGAGGAAAAATGACCAAGAAAATGACTTCAAATCTCTACAGCAGTAAGAATTTTGGAAAATAAGAAACCATAGTATCAAGATCAGACTTTTGTATGACAGGAATCACGCTCCCCAACTCCTGCATGGCAAAGTGACTGAGGTATTCCGTATTTGTTGGGGTTTTTCGTTGTTAAATCTGTCCGGTGATGGATGACATCCACTGCCAGGATTCTGACATGATCTCCTGGCTTTCCAAGTCAAGAAAAACCATCAAATGCTGGAAGACTCCCGATAACACCTCAGCAACTTGCAAAGATGAGAAACCAGGGAATACCTTAAGAAGCACTTGTTAAGAAATATCTATTTTCCTACTTTCTTGTTGTTTCATTTGTTGTTTGGGGTTTTTTTTAGTACAATAGACCTGGATAGCTCCAGGAAAGAGAAGAACAGAACAATTGAGCAGTGACTGACAAACAGTTTTAGAGGTGAGTATCAGGAGCTAAGCTGTACCTAAGCCCACACCTTCAGACAATGAGTTACACAGGAATTAGCACATTTCAGGGGCCCAGTTTCAGGACTGCAGTTACTAGAGTGTTTGTCCTCTTCAATCTCAGCATGTGTGGCAAGAACACAGAAACATCTCCTACCACCAGTCATTTTGGAAGCCTCAGGTTTAGCACCTGAATACATAAATTATTGATTTTCAAAAGCACTTCGTGCCTGAGGAGTTCAATAAAATAAGTTACTGGAATAAAGATTTGGAAGTATAACTGATTCTTAAAGTTCCATTTATTACTAGGAATAGTGAAATGAAATATGGATTGCCTCAAAAACACATTACCTTGCTGAACAGGACAAAACCAGTCTTTCCTCTTGTGGTGGCTTGACTTTGGTCAGCTGTCAGATGCCCACCCAGCTGCTGTCTCCCTCTCCCTCTCCGTCCGCAACAGGATGGGAGATGAAGATGAAAAAGCTTGTGAGCTGAGGTAAAGACAGGAAGATAACTTACCAGTTGCTATCACGGGCAACACAGACTTGACCTGGTGTCAAGGGCTTTTGTCCTTTCTCACACACGCTTTCCCAGCGGGGCCACCACCTTGCCCGTGGGCTCAGCTGTGTCCTGCGAGGGGTCTGCTGGAGTGGCCACTGCTGCCAGTGTCTGGCCACCAGCACCCAGTACACCCATGGTGAGGAATATCGCATGTGCTTTTGAACAGGGAACAGGGCAGTGAAGGTTGAACAGAGCTGTGTGGAGCAATGAATGACACAAAGGGGGGAAATTAGGAAGAGGAGAGGCGAGGAGAGAAGGTGTGCACGGGAAAGGACAGGCGGATAAATAAGGGAAAGAAGATGAGCACACCATCTAGTCAGCCTTCTCTTTCATGCCTGTGTTTCCTTGAACCTGAGGTGACTTTGCCACGGGTTTGCCCTTCTCTCTAGCACTGAGCCAAAGGCAGATCTGCACAGCACGCCCGAGCTGCTATGTCATTAGGAGAAGAAATAAAAAGTTGGAGGGAAATATAACCGAGTTACTTCACGTACATGGCACAAGCCGAATTCTGAAACACGAATCAGTAGAGGAGGCAGCTGAAAGCTACTTGCTGCTGTGGCCCTTGCTAGGAAAACCAAATGTGAACTGGCTTGGTATTTTCTACTGCACCTGCTTCTACTCTCCGTCAACAGTGCCATCTAGCCGCTGAAGACTGCACTGTGAGGGACCAGGAACACCTTGCCCGAGATCCATGCTGCACTTACGCACCGCAGCCCATGGGGTTTGCTCCAGGGGACTGGAACTGGTCCGCAGGTTGCTCACAGGACACGGCCCATGCCCATCCTAATGGATAACACGAACTACAGAACACAGCCTGCATTTCAGACCAGGGAGGAGAGTTTCGCTGAAGGCTGATGAAAACTCAGCCAAGCAAGTAGGGAATCGGTCTGGGGCAGCCCAAGAGGCTTTTATGACACCACAAGATGAGACCATCCAAAGGACAAGCTCAGTGACAGATCCACTGCACTGGGGAATGCTCCCTAGCAAAAACTGTCGTGCAGGGAAATCTTTGTATGCAGGCAGAAACTTCACGATAGAGATGATATTTTTGTGGTGAACAAGTAAAAGATACATTCAAAAATCTTTCTTTCGGGTTCCTTAAATACAGTCATGTATCTGCAATTACACTGAAGGAAAAATTTGTTGTTCTGTGTGCAGCAATACATTCCTGCTTCCATGTTTAACGTGGTGTTGAATGTGTTCTGTGCAAGAATGCAATTCTTTCCTATTAGAAAAAGGAAAAAAACTCCAGAAAACAAAAACTATTACATTAAGCACCATATAGGTTTTACTGGAGATGGTTTACTTCCCTATGTGCTACCTAACATGGAAAGGATCCAACACATAGCTCCGCATCCTCGGGTGGGCCTCCGAGCTGTGGAAACACGGAGATATACTATGCTTGGAAAGCACCAAGTGTCTTTGTGAAAACAGTTCCGTGCTTCCCTGTGAATTAAACCACAGCCAGTTTGCTCGGATCACAGGTATTTCAGTTATTTCTGTTTTCCCACAAGAGAACACCTCCTCAAAGCAGGTGTTTCTCTCCACCAGCCATGCCACCTCAACCTGCGCTTGGGGAGTAAAGCAAATAGTTTCCCTCTTCTTCAGCCTGCTCTGTAGCTCCAGGTCTGAAATTCAGGTTTTTTAGTGCCTTTGGCCCTGAGCAAACCCTGTGACTTCGCTGGACTCTCACAGAGCTGCAATAATTGACTGGAACTTAGTTCAGGCAAGAACAGAATCCAGAACGCCTCTCTCTTGGCTGCCTAAGGTCTTTTGTAGCTAGCAACAGCAAAAATCTGCAAAATTATATTGCTGATGATAAAATCCAGAAGTTGATCTCTATGCCCAGGAAGCATCAAACGAGTAAATGTAATTTTTATAACTGCACTTTCCTGAACAGAAACAAAAGCATTCATTTGTGTAAAAAACTGTGCTGTCCATATCAGCATCTAGAAATAAGAATGTTATCAAACACAGCTCTTCCCTATTTCCTTACACCCAAAGTCTTTCAAGTGTATTTCAAGCTGAAGAGAATGAGCTGCTTCTTAACTGAAGACTCCCTATGATTTTACGAGTTGCATGAAATAAGACAAAGGCAAAGAGGAAAGGATAGTTCAGAGCTATTTAGAGGTTAAAAGAAGTTAAGAGCTGGAAAAAGCCTGCAGCACAAGCAGCTCTAGAGGACAGTGGGTGCCAGGATTGAAACACAACCGGAGGCACAATCAAACCACTTTGGCTTTTCAGTGGCCCAGGGTGCTAATTACCACTAAGAAACACTTTGGACCAGGTCATGGGACTGTTACAGCCACTCTAAGGGACCACCAGCCCACAAACTTCCAACAGACAAACTGCTGCCCCCTGGGCATTCACCAGTGCCAGTCTGAGTCTGCCCCTAGCAGCTCTGCCTTCACGCTTCCACAGAAGCCTTTGGGTTAGACCCACGGAAAGAGAGAACCTTTTCTATTCGTCTCTTAGAAAGCAGTAAGGGCTTTCTAACGGTAAAGATGGCTCTGTGTTGGGAGCAGTGCTCTGTTTCAGGCTTGCACATGGTAAATGAACTGCCAAGACTCATTTGAATCCAGCTGGAGGGCTGCAAACCCTTTAATTAAAGACTTTTTGCTGTCTTCAAAACATGCAGAACAGCACAGACCTTCTGACAGCTTCAGTGGAGGTTAATGGACACACTAAACCGTCTGTGGAAGCGGTGCAGCAGAGAGAGCTACGAGAAGTGTGCGCAAGCCTCAGCACCATGATCACGGGAACTAGTGGAATTTAAGGCCAACAGACATTGTTAACTACCGAGTCTTGGTCTCCTTTGTAACCACAGAACTTCCCTTAGATAATTTTTGCTATAAGGACAATAAATGTTTTATAACTAACTTCTTTTTTTTTTTTTCTGAGAAACCTCTAATCACAGCTTGAGTATTTCTGCGATGCACAGTCGGTCACAAGCCTTTTTAGGTCACTCCAGTTGCTAATTTTCCAAGCTGCTGAAAATGCGTGGCTTATTTCCAAGAGGAATTTGCCTATCTGCATCTTCCAGCCTTGCCATTTAGCTGCAGCTTTATCAGTTCAGAGCATCTACTGGCAGATTTTTGCTTTTGGCTGTAGCTTCTTACAAACTGTGGCCAGGCCACCTCCTGGCTGTTCTGCTAGCTTAGACCACTCACCCAGAATGGGAACCATCAGTCAAGCCCACAGCCTGCTTCCTTCCCCGCTACGTGACTGGAAACAAGTCACCCAGACGCTACAGCCCCGGCGCGGGCCACCCGGGAAGCACGTGTGAGTAGCCAAGGCCCCGTGTGCAGCCCTTCCAGGGCACCAGACACACAGGGTGATGGGCACTCTGCGCGCTGAGGGTCGTACCTCCTCGTGGAGCACAAGGAAGCCTGGCAAAAAAGACAACACTAGACTCTGTCAACAGAAGTGCAGGCAGGAAGGAGGAAAGGATCCACTAATCTGAGTGCTTTCTATCCCTTACCAGTCTTAACACTAATTCCCAACTTTCTCCCAGCGTGCAGATGTGTATCTGTATGCATCTGTATACCTGTGCATGGATGGAGCTCTGGACGCAGGTAGGTGGAGATGCTCGATGCTGACGCGTATACGTACACCACACGTACACCACACGCACACCACACACACATCACACGCACGCAACAAAGACCTCGATCACCCCTCGCTCTGACTGTTAAATGAGAGCTGAGATGTGAGATACAGTTCATAGAGTAAATCTGTTGCCAAAGTTCTCCAAGGCGTGCTGAATGTGGCCATTAACCCGACCGGGCCAGTCCTGCTGGAAGAAGGGAAGTGGCCACATGCCAGCTGGATTTCTTACTGACTCCACCTCTGCAGCCACAGCATGTTCCTAGACTAACTGGATCAGGAGACAACAAAGAGCTGTAGGGTACCTAGACAGGTAGGGCAGAAGATCTCAAAATACAACACCGTGACTGAAAACCACCTTCTGGTCAAAGATAAAATATGAATGTTTCTTGCAAGACCTTCAGAGAAGTATTTCAGGATGCTTTATTCACTTAGAAATAATGACAAAAGGCTGGAGGTCTGCTGTCACTGTAAATTAAATTGGTACAGCGAGACTCGGTTAATTAAACACACTGCAATGTATTCAGAAATAGAAATGAATCCTTTCCCTGCTGTGTTTAGAACTTATTTTGCCTTTGATACTCAGCGCATCGCATCTAGTGCAACGCAGCATATCGCAGTGGTGGTCGTGTACATGGCATTAAGGTGTTTAGTCTTTATGTCACTATTTCAAATCCACTTCTTGATATTCACATATGGTTCAAGGGAAAACTGGCAGCGCTCCTTTTTTTTACAGTGACAGTTTAACATATGGCTTTACAAGTATGAATTATTTATGTAAACTTGAAGCCATTCAGAACATTACCAGAAAAACACTGTAATTTACACAAACAATATGGTTACATCTGTAGTCATAAATATTCATTGTTTATCAATGCTCTTTGTAGCTGATTAATAAATCATGGCGAGTCTGGTCCCGAGGAGGCAAAGGGCCAGATGTACCGATGCACTTGGACAGCTGGGGGGATTTCCAAGGAAGCTGACTGTCGGTGGTACCCGGGTCTGCTGTAGCAAGGAAGACGGGGGTGGAAAGTCACCAGCTAGGTTTGTGGCATGAAGGGGTGCCCTGTCACCTCTCACTTTTGGCCTTTTCCTCAAAGAAGGGAAGGCAGTGTCACACATGGCTTTAGAATACACTGACCTAAACACAGTCACACAAAAGGCAGAGAGATTGGGAGCCTGCTTTAATTCGCATGGTCAGACCCCTTCGGTGTCGACCTGACACAGACCTATGGTGCAGGTTGAACAGTGGGAGAACAAGGGGAGTTTCAGAGTGTGCCTTTAGAAGAAATAAATCAGTCATCAGCAATACTCACTACCTTACCTTGCCCTGGAGTCAGCTGATTTTCAACCGTGTTATACCCTGAAAACCAGAGCACCACTACACCAGCAGTCCTTCTGGTTTCACACTTTCTTGTGTAAACTGTGAACACCTGATGGAGAACTTCATGGAATATAATAAATGTAGAACATTTTAAAACAAATTATCCAGCACAATTTCTCAGAAAATGAAAAAAAATCTTCTGTTTCCATAATTCAGTGCCACTTTAATACTGGCAGTGATTTTAAAAGTTTCTCTCTATAAATAATTTTAAGACTTATCTTGTCCATGCATTCCTTTTAAAAGGTGTCAGCTGCACAACCAGACACCCAACTACTCGCAGCATCTCTCCCTCCAGCATAAAAAGGTCCAAAGTGATGTTATCTTTTGTAACTTCAAGTCCTCAGATAGAAAACTGTTTACTGAGCTCCACCTGTAAAATCACCGTTGTCATCATTACACACTGAGCACAAGCCACTTGGGCCCACTGGAACTGAGCCAGGTGGAAATTCCACAATTTGGAAAGCTCAAGTTACGGTTCCTTAGGTGGGAGCTTCTTAGCAACATTTCATAGTCTTGCTCATGTTCTAAACTGTGTGTATTAGCTCCTGTAACGTGAGCACAACGAAAGTTTAACTGAGTATATGATTTCAGCTCGGGATGAGAAGCTTTTAGTGCTAGACTCTGTGGAAAGATTTCCCTTCTCTGTTTCCTTGAAGCTTGTCTGCCCCAGCTCTGGGTCAGCATCCTAGACCAAAGAGTCTAGGCTCCTGCAAGTTCTTGCTCCTGCAAAATCAACCACAAAATCCCTAATGGCTTCAGTGAAGCAGAATCTCAGCCCGAGGCTTTGGCATCGCACACTTAGAACCGGATTCTCCATTGTCTTACCCCAGAGGAGCCCCTCAGCGCCACGCAAAGCGGGAGGAAAAGGCGTGCGACGCATTATCGGCTGCCTTGGGCTGCATCTCCAGTTTAGCTACACACACTGTGAACGATCACACCAACAGCAGAGGCAAGCGGCGTCAATTTTAGTAACCTTTTAAAGTTGGCCATTAAATGTTTGAGGAGGGAAAGAATTAAAAGGGGATGTGGCTATGCTAGATTCTTTCCCTGACTCCAGAGCATTTATTACCAGCTGCAAAATGTTCATTAAGTTTGTATTCTAAAATCTGAATGTGCTATAAATATTGACAATTGACTGCAGAACACAATCTACAAGGGCAAACTTCTGCCAATAACACGCAGATGACGTGCGGAGAGGAGCTCCGGGTATACAGGCAACAAATGGAAAGCTGGAGGGATGGGGAGGGGTACAGGAGCAAAACAGCTCCACATCTGCTCCAGAAAGGACCCAGTGCAGAGTCCTGCCCGGGCACTTTCCTCTGCCCAGCCGCCCCACCTGCCTGTCTAAAGGCAGACAGCGACACGTATCCGTGTGCCAGCTCTGCCTTATCCCTGCCGCCGGCATCAGATGCGCATCACCGCAGCGGGGGCATGCAAACCCAGCAAGGACTGCGAGGGGGGAAACTGAGGCACCAGGTGTGTTACACGGGCAGGAGGGGTATGAGGGGGGCAGGTCCTCACAAAGCCTTGCTTCAGCCGAGCGGGAGGAATTGCCACTGGTTTCCTCTGCAGTTGGGGTGGAAAGAGGCACCTGCAGGGGAGGACTCAGAGTCCAACCTGGCTCCTGGCTTGAGCCTGTCTTCAGAAAGAATGTTACTTTGGGCTGACTACAGAGGGAGTTTATACTGGGCAAATATCTGTAATGATCACCCCCATTTCTTCACACACCCCGCCTCTCCCCAAAACCGGCCCGAGCGGAAGGGGACAGAACAGGAAGAAAAAGAGGTCAGTGAAACGCCAGGAGGCAAAGACAGAAACGAGAGGTTAATGGGGTTGGAAGAGTAACGAGAGACACCCATTCTGGTACCATCAGCAGCATCTTTAGACTCAGAGCTGTGATCTCAGGGGTGGTTTGATCAATTTTCATTTTCCCAAAATGATTACATTGTTCTTGTAAATTATGCACATTTCTGACATTGGCAATCACTTCTCACAAGGTACAACAGTCAGGGCTCCCAAAGCTGGAGTGTCAACCCACCAAATCATAATCCCTGGTCACTTGATTTTTTCTGTGATTTTTTCCCCCCTCAGAACAAGGCAGTAGAGATATCACACCAAAACTGACTGACGAGCACATCTTAAATGCTTTCCAGTAAGCCAACAACAACTTTGTAGAAAGTCATATAGATCTCCCAGAGCTAAATACAGGATGGAAAGCAAAAGCTCCTATCACCCCAATTCCAAATCCTGACTTCCAAAGAGGGAAATCACAGCTACCCCTACACTAGACTGTGCTGGGCAATGCTGACTCCAGTTGTACACACGTGCTAAACCCGTGCAGAAAACACACACAGATCTCCAGGGAGCTCCTTCCTACCAGCATTAAGCAGCACTATCAGGAAATAGCTGCGCTGGTAGTTGGCATGAAAATGGAGTTCTGTTGAAAGCTGTCTTCAAATGCCCAAGTCAGGATCAATGCAAAACAAGTCGGCAACACTGGAAACAGTGGGAATCGGTGTTGCACAGCTCACTCTCTTGAACAGGCTCGTCTGAGTCTTTCCCAGCATTACCAAAAACAGAGGAGGTATGTTGGCAAAATAAAATGCTCTAGTCTCATAGCAGAAAAATGTTGGAAGTAAAGGCCCCCTGTAGATGGAACTGTGATGTAGCACCTAGGCAGAGATCACTACGCTGTCATACACTTACCACGGCAACGGTGCTGAAAGTCATGTTGATTAATTTGCAGATGGTGCTAAATTAGGAGAGGTTGTGAATAGTGAAAAGGACAAATACTGAGCTGCTGAGAAGTCAAACACAAGCTGAAAGAGAAGAACATTCAAGCAGGACAAGTTAAGGATGATAAAACTAGGAAAAATTATTAGAAATGGCGATACTGCTCAGCAAAGAAAAAAGTGATCTTAAATATTCTTAGAGAGTAATGAGCTACTGCATGAAGATTAATCTGGAGAGAATAGAAATGGGGGAAATTTATACTTGGGTCAGCCCCACAGGTTTTGAAGAGATGAATGCTCTGAAGAACAGAGTCTGCATGGGAGCAAATTCCACACACTTGGATTCCACGGAGTGAAGTGAGTGGCGTGCAGAAAATCAGCTTACTAATGCATGAGGTTAGAAAAGCTCTGTCTGTCACCTGTAGCGAGATGAGGGCTGTGTTTATGGCAGCCGTTTACACACGGATGTGCACATAAATACCTCTGGGTGAGCACAGGCCTGAGCTGACCCTGGCTGGGCTATTTCTAGAACTGGAGAACAGGCCTTCAAGACGACTGGATGTGAGGCCTCCAAGAGAAACTCTGTCAGGAGCTGTCAGTCAAATGGGGTGATCTGGATGCTCCGTTTCTCCTCAGAGACTGGCTCAAAGTCCCCATACGAAGATGAAGTTTTTCTGAACTCCTGGTGTTGTCACATCAAGTGGACAAGATCCCGTGGCTAAGCCTGTTCATCAGCTAGGTCATTTAGCTAAACTGTGGGAACAGGGACAGAAATACTTGGGGGAAACAGACACCTTCCAGTCAGAGGCAAGGCTACAAGGGAGGCCTCTCGGGCAGCATTTCATTGCCACGCGTGCTCTGTGCGTTTAGACCACTGAAGAGTCCTTGGCAACCCGGGGCAGCACCACTCCCTGCACTGCCTGGGAGGAAGGCTCAGAGCTCCTCCTCAGAGCACAGAACACCACGACACTGCCACGTAAACAGTGCTTGTCTCCATCTCTTCTATTCTGACTCCGCCTCGACCGCGTTCCAGAGACCACGAGGCATTTACCGGGGGATGGACACTGGCATTTAAACCCTGTATTATAACTGACTTTCAACCAGAGACAGCGTTTCGTCAGGAAAACAGCTTTGGGTGTGAAATCATCACCGGGCTGTTTCCTCAGCGTTCCCAGAAATGAGCAGGCTGCTCCTCTCATTTGCTGCAACTACTTTACCCTGGGCTGCTCAAGACTTTAGAAGCAGACTTTGTCCAAGGGAAAACTGTGGACATTAGCTGGGAACCCGCTGTCGACACAAACCTGGTGTAAGGCTTTTGCTACACGTCCCATTCCTCTGATGTGTGGCTGAAGTGAAGGCGACAGACATGGACTAGGCCACACATAACTGAAACTTTGTCCAACGACAAACCAGCAAAGCGGTCTGCGATCTGGGCAACCAGACCTCCAGCAGACATCCACTGACACAGCAGAGCTTCACAGCATCCCAGCACACACACAAAACAGCACCAAACAAACAGCTTCCCCAGCTCGCCCGCTGTGCGGTGCAGGCAGACCCTGAACCTCCCGCTCCGCCACGAGTTCACGGGAGGAAGGGCAGTACAGGGAAAGAGAATCTCTGCAGAGACCTCACATTCTACACGTCTGACCTCCTCCAAAAGGCAGAGGGCATGTTTGTTTTTCACCCTTGACAGAACACGCATTGTTCCCTGGTACACCTGCAGAGACAAGGGAAGGAGGAAAAAATATCTTTGGCGTCTAGAAATACTGAGGAATTCTCCAGGAGCTGAGGTTTTGAAGTCATGGCCACGTGCTTTTCTGTAATTTTCTACTCGCTTTAGTTCAATTTGCTGCAGGATTGATTCATTTAGTGAAATCATATAACCTGGGTAATAGAGGAAATGTAATGGAGGAGATTAGACTATGTCAAAATCAATGCAAAAAAGTAATTTAAAAGAAATTTATATAAAGGAAGCAGACAAACAGACTTCATGACTACTGCTAATATGGGTAAAAAGCAAGTAGGGGCTTAAATGATTGCCAGGAAGACTTAGACTGGACATGAAGAAAATCCTTCAGTCCTTCAAAAGGAATAGGCAAGCTCTGGGACAGATTCCCTAAGGAAGCTGTGGCATCTTCATTACTGACAATTTTTAAGGTTAAAGAAACATCTGGCAAACGTGATGCTGGGTACAGTGGCCCTTCTTTGGAGCAGTGAGGGAACCAGGTATCTTTATGGTTTTCCTTCTGAGCTTAATTCT
>VWZY01007787.1:34310-44530 GCA_013399075.1 Chloroceryle aenea | reverse complement strand
AAATGATTATTCTGAAAGTGAATTTTAAAACTTATTTTTGTAACTGACTTGAAGTGGTACCTGACTAGAAGCAGAATTAATGTTTTCATTAAGTAAACAGAATAGTCACTGAAACACACATATGCTCTATTTGCTGACAAATCAGTGGAAGTTCTACTCTCTTGAGGATATATTTTCTTTCATTTAAAATAAAAAGCCAACTATGTAATCTATTATGTCACCATTATAGTCACTGTACAGTTCTTATCACATTCTCTTTACTGCTTTGTTAAATTCAGTTCATGAACGGAAATAAACTGGAAGAGCTGAGCTTGAGCAAATTGTATTACATTGGTGGAGTGGGCAGGGAAAACACAGAGAAGAATTCACAACCACTTGTTTTGTGGATATGTTTGGTCCCTGCCTCATTTGTATTGCAGAACACAAATCCCTTGTATGACTTTAATAATGAGTAGTGCAATATGGCATCTTTCCCCGGTTAGACAATAACCCATCCTGGCTCTCAATGACTATTCCTCATTTATTCATGCTTCTATCACATCTTGGCTACTTTACAGTCATTGTGATGCACTGCAGTAAGACCTTCAAGCTTCCTGTAGGAAGCTTCGTCTAATCAAGAAAATTTATACTTTGTCTTCTTAAAAACCAGAGACATGGATTGTAGGTTCTGCTGCTTTTTAGTTGTGTTACTAGATAAACTACTTACCTGCTTCTTCTCAAGCAAAGGCATGTTTACTATCAGCATCTTCTACCCTAACAAAATGAATGTGCTAACAGGAACAATACGACAAATAATAATTGGAAAATAATATTTTCCAGTATTTATTCACTTTCAATAAAGATTTATTTTTTTTTCCAAACACATATATTGGGCATTTCCCATGCTGCAACTTATGTCTATTTCCTATCCTTTCACCATGCACATCTGAAAACAGCCTGACTCCGTCTTCTCTACAATGACTGATTAGGTAGCTGAAGACAGAAATTAGAATAGTTTAGCTTGAACAAATCAAGCCTTTACTCTCATCCATTTCTTGTACATCAAATAAGGGAGTATGGGGTGCACTGGAAAGATACCTGTACAGGTGATGATGAGGCAGAGTCCCTGGGCACATGATATAATACACTAAAATATCTACCTAGGTGCAGACAAAATATAATATAAATAATAAGTCATGGTGACAGTAGTTTATGAAACTCCAACTGAGTGACTGTATATAAATCACCTACAATAGCAAAACAGCCTCTGACATCTTTATAAAATTCCTCTCTATACAAAAATAACAGCAGGTGGGACTCTCCTGAAACAGTGTCCATCCAACAGTTGGTACTGTGAAATCTGGAGATATCCAGCACACTTCCTATGGTGTCAGCCATGATGGCAACCAATTTAAAACTCTGGTGGACACTTTGGGAATAGGAAAACCTCAGAGAAGAGACTTAATAGTGGATTTTTTTTTCCATAGGAATTGAAATAATTCCTATGGTCACTCATATGGAAGCTATGAAGAAATAAATTTCTTGCCCTAGGTTATAGGGAAGCCCACCTATATTGGGCTTATTTAGTTGGATTTTGCTTGTTAAAATGGATTTACCTCTTAGATACTGAGTCATTGTAACAAATATTCTTTTGATCCTGCACAATGAAAACTTCCATAAAAGAGAAATCTATCAGAAAACACTGCTACTGCTAACAATTTGCTTTGTGTGCTATAAATGATAGGAAAATCAAACAATGAAAAATGTAAACACAGAGAATTTTGCCCAATATATTAAAAAGTGTCTCTTCAATGATTAAGATGTTTTATGCTTTTAGGCCTTTTTTTTATTTTTAAGGAGGAATGCTCAATATGTTAACCTGCTTCTAACATTTTATATTTACATTGTTTTGAGTGGTGAGACTTCTCTGATGACAGTTATGTTTTGAGAAACAGCAGACACTAAATACTATCTTCAGTTCAAAAGTAGTGTGTTAAAAAATTGAGAAAGGTGTCATGTCTAATTCTCTTTCAGAATGAAAAAGTTCCACAGAATCTAAATGTGAACTTATCCTGTTCATAACCAACTTTTAAACCCCTCTGTCTTCAAGTAATGATTTCCTCACCAAAACGGAACAAGTTATTTACATTTTAGCTAATATGTTGTGTCAGGCTTTGGTCCAATGTAAATTCAGTCAAGTTAGAAGCCTCCGGTAAGGGGCTTAATAATTAACACTGTCAGAGACATGTATCATTATATTTAATTCTCAAGCATTATATAACATCAAAAGGAATACCTGAGCTCTTCAACTGAGGCATTGTTTAAAAAATATGTATTACATGTGTCTTTAATGCAATCTTTTATCTCTCCTCAAGAACACCATTTTGGCTTTGGAGGAACATTTGGCAGGATACTTTATTGGTTTAAATGCATACAGAATTGACATAAATTATTATAATAAATTTTTCATCATTTCTCCTCAGGTTATAGTGGAAAGAACCAATCTCTGTGTTCTTCTGTTGCATCCAAAAAAGTTGGATAGCCACAAATGGACGTTAGACCAGTTAGCAGTACTGGTGTAAAGGCTTTCAGTATTGTGCTGCCTTGCGTATTTGGATTCCCTGAAAGGGCTTAGGGCAAGGCTACAAGGGCTACAAGAAAGAGCACCTCTCATTTATTCACCCTCACAATAACTGGTACGCAGCAGTCATATTAGATATTAATGGTAGCATTGAAGGGGTTGCCCTGATAGTTGCTGAGCTCTCTAGACTTGTTTCAGCCATATACCTACAGTCAAGATGAAAAGTAGGCTCACTGGCTTCATCTTAATTATCCTGAAGACAGAACACCCACAGAGCTCAGGTAACTTGGACAAATTTACATCTTCAATAGAAAGCTTATGAAACAAAGATGAGCAACCAGGAAGAAAACTGAAGGTGGGGTCAAGAATTAAGCTGCTATTTGGCCAATGTATAGCAGGACTGAATATAGCTATGATGTGAGAAGAGACAACTGTTGGAGAAAAGACTAGGGAACTACGGGTACAACCACACAATGTGAATTGCAAATGCAGCTATGGAGTTGCTTATATCTCAACAAATGCTACCTGTATATGTGACAAAGTACAAATGGTCACATTGATGGGAAAGGAAGCAGACTGAGATCCTGTGACAGATGAGGGAATGCTGACAACTCACTTTTAGCTGCATTTCGTTAAGATAGACTATGTTGAAAAGGCAAGCATATTTGCATTTGTACCTCCATAGTATAAATTTACTGTGAATTTTAATGAAAACTTGACTGGCTTCTCTGGTATTTAGGACATTTGATTTCTGACTCATAGGCTCAGGGATCAGTTTTTTCTTGGGGGAAGAGCTTACATGCAAGGCTGGATGTGTATAATAGGAATCGTAAACACATGAGTAGTGACACAAGGTATAGTCTCATGCAACTACATGGTCAGGTTGTTCAGGTAGCTCAAGTGGCCAAGAAATAATCCAATAACAATAAAAAAGAAATCAAATTAACATCGCAACTTTATCTGTCTTGGCAACTGTGTGAGTGCTGTTGCTGACATGCAGGGAGGGTGCAGTCCAAGATTAGCTTGATTTACACAGTTCTGTAATGGCAATAACCAGTGACAAATGTGTGGTCAAAATAGCAGGTATTCATAGTATCACAATCATCTGCAGCAATAAAAGGTTGGATTTCAGAAATGTATAAATTAATTTGGATGTTCATTGAATTAATAATGCACAGTGATTGAAGAAAAATGTATATCATGACATAACTGACACTGACAGCCTTTCTTATGAAAGCACAGTACTCAAGGTGGTTGGAAACCAGAATTTCCATTCTGTGGATAAGTCAGACACTACAGAAATATTTGCTTCAATTTAAATTGGAACAGATTCCCAGTGAAAAAAAACCACAACATTTTAAGCATTAAAACTTATGGAACATTTGATGTTGAGAATTCTAAAGTATGATGACAGTGCTGAACAGTAAAGTTTCAGGAGGATAAAAGTTACTCACACTCATTGTTCAGATTAATTAAATTATACACTGTGGGTTTCTCACAATATTAAGGTAATAAAAAATGTTAATCAACAATCAACTCGAAATATTTATATTCTCAGACATGTTTTCCTTTACAAAACATCAATATTATTGTGATATGATTAGATTGAAAGTATCAATCAGTGTTCTATTGTACTGTTTCATTTTCAATTAAATGGCACTTGTCCATGGACAGAAGCTGTTTCATTGAATTTCTGACCATCGGTAGATAACAGAAATCATCAGAACATTCACTGACATGTGTGGCCTGTTGCAGACTCTGGCAAAGGAAGCAATATTCCAGAACAGGTTATTTAGTGGTCTTTTATCTGTTTTATTGTTCTTTTTTTATCATTTGTGTTATGTTGAAAATCTTCTGGTTATATTGCTTGGTTTTCTGCAGGATTTCTGCAGGAAAGTTAAGAAAACACTAACTTAGTGGCCTGCCTTTCAAGACTCAATTAATTACCTTATTTTAAAACTGTGAATCATAAATTGCCATTGACAAATGTAGCAGATCACAAAACAGAATACTTCTTGAGTGGAAGTCAACAGTGGAGAAAAAACATGGAGTGTCCATGTTAGCATAGACAATCTCCTGAAATCTCAGAGGAGTGTGCCTTTTAGCCCTACAAATATTTTGGTTTTCCTTTCAAAATGAGAGAGAACAGGGAGATATTTCAGGATGCCTTTTAGAGTGATGCATTCCCATTTGGGATTTGGTCTTAGTAAATACATGTGACAACATGGAGACTCTCAGGGAGATAACCCTCACTTCATTTAATTTACAAAAAAATCTGAAATACGAGGATAAAATGGATGGAAGTGAGATCTTTTAATGCAGGAAAGAGAAGACTGAGAAAAAACATATATGTTCTGAAATATGTAGAAGATTTGAGAGGGCAGGGTGGGGAGGAGATACATTCTTCCAAGTAGTTTTGGAGACGTGATGGGATGTAACAGGCCTAAACTGCAGCAAAGGAAATTCTTATTACACATTGCAAAAAAGCTTTTAGAGAACAGAGCAAACCAGTGTGAAAGCCTTCTGTGGGGAAAATGTAGAGATTCTGTCATTAAAGGATTTTTTTAAGAACAGGTTAGGTGGACATCTGTCTGGATTCCTGGCCATGGACAGGACCAAGTGATTTCTGCAGGACCTTTCAATTCCTTTCCAAACTATTAGGGGGTTTCTCCTAACCATAGGAATGACCAATGTACTGAGGCCATTATCTTTGTCTGTTGTCAGTCTAGCTCTTCAGTGTACTAGAAAACAAAATAAGGCCTAGTCAAAGATGGTTTGTGATGCAGAGATGATTTTCAAATGTCATACAAACGAAAAAGAATGAAGATATGAGATAGCAAATTAAATCAAAGCTCAAGATTGCTAGATGTGAGACTAGGAAAGGAAAGTCAAATTGCATGTTTCTGAACATCAGCACTGATAGTTGAACACGGTTGCAGTTAAGGTGCTTCTGCAACTTTCGTGATCCACTGTTACTGCTCATACTTACATTTGGACTCTGAACCAACCAAATCATAGGGCAGATATCCACACCTTCTCTTTGGGCTTCATCACTATGTTTTGCCAGCTTGGTCCAATAGCTCATGGTGTATGGAAAGTAGGTGTGTGGCTGGACTAACCAACTAGTTTTGATGTGTCCCTTTACAAACCAGGTGCTGGAGCTAGAATTTTCATTAGTTGTAGGGTATTTTTCCTGACTTTGAGGGACAACAAGATTTCTGTTTAGGAGACTCAGAATTTCTTAAATTCCTAATGTGAAGGGATTTGAAAAATGTTGTTACTGTTATCTTGTGTACTTCACTGTGAGCTGGCTTGTACCTTTGGCTTTAGGGGGCTGGTATTATAGGTAAATAAAGTTATTTTTTTTAGTTCAGTTTCACATTGTTTTCTCTACTATGTACTGGCCCTGTAAAATAGAATAAAATAATCTTTGTAAAGCATTAAACATTGTGTAGAAAAGTTATTTAATATCTATATAGATTTTTTAAATTATTATTTTGCTACTTGGAGTATATTCTTTTTAGCAAAAATGCAACATTTTTAGGGAGTGTATGAGAAAAGGAATGCTTTAGTTTCACCTCAGAATCATACAAGATTAAAATTTCCACTTAGTACATGGTAATTAGATAGTCAGACTCTTTAAAAACCATTCGAACCACTACAGGAATATAAAGATGGTCAGACGGTGAAAATGAACCTCTGTTGAATTCAAGGAAGTCACATGTTGGGAAAGACCAGATTTGGTTATTAATCAGAACAATGAAGTGATATTATCCACAATCCTATAAAAGTAGATGAATAAATACTGACAAAAATTCCTGGTGTCAATCATTGGTATACCAGAAAGGCTGGCTATTGGTCCAGAAAATGCAGTGGAAGTGTGTATCTCTAACAAGATTAAAAGCCAAAAAGCACATATTGATTGTTTCATGCCAATATCTTGGAAATTACTGAATGAAATAATTCTGAAGGTAATTAAGCCAGAAGTAATGATCTTGTGTCAAACAAGAAGGAAAAATTTTAAAACTGCCAAGTAAACATACCAGGATTATTTGCTAGGCTGGTGAACACTTGCTTGCTCCTTTCAACATAGCCAGTTAAATTTTGATCAGTATTCATAGCCTGTAACGGAGAAATGCTTACAGGTTGGAATTTATGCTCTTCAAGAAGGAGAACTGTTGTCCTAAGTGTTTGTGAAGCCATGTAGGCACCACTGTAACCAAGGGCTTTACAAACTGATACATCAGAGCATGGTTCAGTGAAAGGCTGTTGTGCTTCAGGGAGAACTGGACAGATGGATGACCATCTATTTCAATATTCAGTGCAGTGGAGCCAAGACAGCTTCTTTACATTCCAGTCTTTTAATTGTTTTTAAATGCCTTCATAAAAGGCAAGAAGAATAACTGAATGTATTGTTCTTGATTGTATAATGACTGATGAAAAGAATCTGTTCAATCTTTAGAATAATATTTAGAAGTTTAGCCAGAATTCCATCTCACAATAGTCATTTAAATAATTATAATTTTCCTGTTTCTTACAGTCCAGAAGCGTGGAGTAGGTACTGGTTCCCTGCAGGGACTTGTAAACTCATTCCTATCTGTGTTCTTTATTTCTATGGAACAAATATCTTCTTTAATCCTGAAATAATTCATACAAAGCTGGAGGCTGTTCTTTGAATATACATGGTCTCAAGACTGTCTGTGTTTTGCCTAATACTAATTATTTTCTAAGTTTGTCTTGGCACTTTGCTATACTAATGAGTGTTTGCCTTGAATTCCCTTCTGGCCATGCTGTGGAAGGAATAGGCACACAGGCAAGATATCAGTAACAAAGGAAATATATCAAATTAACTACATTCCATCAATAAATTAATTTTGTTAGCATATTAAAATTACTGTGACTCAAATAGAAATTCGTCTGATGGATTTTGATCTGATTATTAACCCCCCAGTATTTACTGTATGACAGACAGGATATTTTGGTTAATGTCCCATATTACATGGGTGATATGGGAGGTAGAGGTTGCATGAAACCTTGGATCATGTTTTGGTGCCTGATTGGCATACGCAGCCCAATTTTACCAACTGATTCCCTGGCTGTGATCTTTTCACTCACCCTTTTGCTTTGCTTATATGAAGACAGAATGAATTAATTTTTCAGTGATGATTGGATGTTTTCTCAGGCCGTTATCTCAATGAAATAAGCCTAAATAAGAAAAAGAACAAATTTTCTTGAGAATTCTTAATTTTCTGTAGAAAAGTAAATGTCTAAAACACTGTTGATTGCATCAGAACCTTCACTTTTAAAAAACAAAATTTCTTACAGCTACTGATATTGGTTTATGCTTAAACAAGAAGAATAATATTCACTTTTAAAATATGACAGTTTTTTTTTCTTTTGTAGTAGGAAATATGAGGTTCATCACATTACTTTTTGTCCTATATGCAAGCAGTGTAACTCTCTAACTTCCCTCCATTTATGTGGAACATCACTAATTCATAACTGCAGTTTACAGATTGAATCATTACATTGAAATGAAAAGTGTCAAAGCAGGGCTTGTAAGATATTCTAATTTGTAGCAATTCTGTACAGATAGTAATACCCTAAGTTGATTTAAAACCTCAGTCAAAAGACATGCTTCTTAGATCCCAGGCTGAATTTCTCTTATGCATAATGAAGCCCTATTCCCATTCTTCCTGCAGAGTGGTGCTACAGGAATGCATGTTTTAAAGGTGTAGAGAGAAAACTATATATATATACTACATTGCCATCTAGTCAGCTATGAATCATTTGCACTAGATGCTGAATATAATGGCAGAGAATCTTAAGCACTCCAGCCCTAAAGTGACAGTCATCTCAGGCCATAGTTGTCTGTTGACTAACCACTTCAGGCCGATGTTAAGGGCTGAGTTTTCCCTGGTATAGTTACATTTATATAGAAGATAAAACCAGGATGTTAGCTATGGGTTTGTCACCCGTTCAGGTCGACTGAAGTTTCAACTTTTCAGTCTGTCATGCAATTGAAAAAAAGCCAGTTTCCATCTAGAAGCAGCATCACAAAGTTAGTGTGGTTACTGAGGCAGTAAGCCCTACTTGAGAACCCAGATAGTATTGGGCACCTGGGAAAGTATGTTAAATAAATGCTCTGAAACTTATCTATGCATATAGCAATGCCAGAGTAGTCAGCAAGGAACTGCTAATTGCAGAACAGATGTTGATGAGGTTTTGTCTCTGCAGTCTGTGCTTTCACTTTGTCCTTCTGTTTCTTACTTTTTTCTTCATTTATTTCTTCCCCTACCTCCTACATTTTCATATGTCCCTTACAAGAGTAAGCCAAAGCTGTGTAATAATCCATAATGAAAAATCTCAAGGGGATGCTCTGAGTTATGCCATTCTTTACTTTTAAACCTTCCTGATGTAGTGGTGACTGAAGCACTCATTTCTCTGTCTCAGAGATGAGCATCAACAGCATTTCTGTCCTTTCTATCAATACTTTAGCACTTTGCTGGTTCCATCTGTTTCAGAAGGAAGAATATTCATACCAAATTGACTATGCCATGTATTATAAAGAATCTATTAACAATTTACTTTTGACTTATTGACACCTGAATGCTAGATGTAATCCCTCCTATGGACTGATCCCCGTTCCCATTATCAGTGTATATTCAAATACAGTGCTTGAAAACATTTTTACTTAATTTTGCAAAACCTTGGGAGTGGAATGTCACTGGATATACAAGCAGCAACTTGGTCATAGCCTCACTTAAAAGTGAGAAGACCAGAGTACACTACAAACTATCTTAGAATAGGAGTAAAGGACTCCAGCTCTGTAATTTGTATATCTCCAGCATTTTCCCAATATTTTGATAAAGAATGGGGCAATACAAGATGAATTTTCATACAAGAGAAAGGCTATGAACACGTAACAGATTGCTATTGGCCTCATTTTTACGAATCCTAAGTCAAAATGTTTTAAGAGGGATTTACATCTGATCTTGAGGAAAGCATGTAATTTCTTAAGGAAAGATTTTATTTCAGATCACTTGAAGGTGGTTATCATGATATTCTCTTCAGCTTTAGAGGAGAAAATATAGTTCTGCAAACCTGGATTTGCTGCAATTCCCTTCTGGGTCTTGGTTTTGCTGTTTGTTTTTCTTGGGGGTGGAGGAGTTGCTTCCTGGATGTCTTTTCTTTTTTCTTTTCTCTTTTCATTTTGTTTCATTTCGTTTCGTTTCGCTTCTTTTCGTTTCTTTCTTTTCTTTATTTTCTTTCTTTTCTTTCTTTTCTCTCTTTTTTTTTTCTTTAACAGCCCAACCCTCTTTGGTAACAAATGGTGATAAATGTGGACAATGTTAGGCGTTTAATGCTCCACTGGTAGGCACTGTCTTCCACAGATGTTTCTAGTGGATATAGGAAGCCATAGGAGAAACAGGCTATGTGTCACCATCGGGGTGTTATTCCCTGTGGCACTCATGCAAGTAGACACAGGCTGGCTGGAATGCTTCTCAGGCTGGGAAGATGCCAAGTGGGTGAAGCTTCTGTTTCACCTCCTCCACAGATGCTCTCTGCATGACTCATCTGGCACCAGGGCTGCATCTGTCATTTATGTCCATCTATATTATTCAGAAACAATGGACATGCTAAAGAACTTTTTCTTCTA
>VWZY01007787.1:9455-34068 GCA_013399075.1 Chloroceryle aenea | reverse complement strand
GAACTTTTTCTTCTAAAAATATTTAGATACATATCATGTAGTTAAAATTTAATAAAATAGAGCTAAATAATATATTTATAGATTTTGAACTGTTTTAGTGTGGAACTTGATATCCTTTTATGGAGAGTATAAAGACTGGTTGATGATGTTACATTATTATGCAAAATACATGCCTTTTAAAATATTCTTCTGCTTCTTAATTTGTTTCATTGCAGTTTTTACTATCTACTGGCTGTTATTTCAAGATAGAGAAAACAGTGTCTGGAGCACACTGTCTGTAGTGCAAATGTCCTGAAGAAATATATCCTAATTAGAGCAGAATACTTCAGCAGCAGTATAATCTTCAGGGAAGGAAAAAAAAAAAAAAAAGAAAAAAAAATATCCAAACAAACAAACAACAAAAAACCCAACAACAACAATGAAAAAAACCCCAAACAACAAAACCCTATGTGTTTTCTTTTTAAAATTAGACAAAGCATAGTGATGGTGATAGGAAAATAGTAACTTGTCCTTAATGGCAACAGATGAGATTGCTTAAGAGGATATTCTTTTAACAGTTAGTGATTTTGTTAATATAGAATCACAGAATATTCGTGGTTGGAAAGGGCCTCCTAGATCACCAAGTCNAGCCCTGAGGGACACCACTGGTGACCAGCAGCCAGCTCAATTTCACCCCGTTAATCACAACTCTCTGGGAATGGCCATCCAGCCAGTTTTAACCCAGCAAGGAGTCCATTTGTCTATACCATTTTTTGCCAGTTTCTCCAGAAGAGTGCTGTGGGAGACTATGTCAAAGGCCTTACTAAAGTCCAAGTAGAAAACATCCACAGCCTTCCCCCCATCCAAAAGGCAAGTCACATAGTCATAGAAAGATTTTTTGATTGTTAGATTAATTAAGATTAATTAATTAGGATGAGAACTAATTCAAGTAGTGACAGGAAAGTTAAGCAAGAGAGAACACTCTTTTCAAGAGGGCTGAACTCTGAATCTGAAGAGTGGGTATGAGTCTCTGCATGCAGAGGCAAGATTTGGACCAGAGCAGCCCCCATGCTAGAGAAACCCATACCCACTGATTACAGTGAGACTACATTAAATTGTTAAGATTACCGTTAAAATACCTCAAAAGACCACAGATTCATTCTGAAGAATGGAATTGTGATTGGGGAATGAAGTAAATAACTATGTATTCATGCATGACATTAGGAAAACACAGATGCTTCTCAGCAAAATAGAAAACATCCTGAACACAGAGAGGTGCAACATTTTTTTGTTCAATGTCAGATATATAGAAATAGAAATATAGAAAATAAGTATTCTAAAGAAAAAAAGGGATTCTGTGTTTTTTTCATCCAATATGTAATCAATGTTTCTGTCATCATGTGAGGAGGGAGTAGACCCGAGTTTCTGAGTGTCTCTCTCCTGTTAACAAAGATAAAGTTATCCCTCCATTCAAGTCACAACCCCACTCCTATCCATAGTGATAAACCCATTGCACATGGTGCTGAAGAATGTAATGTTTTTTATAGTTTACATATTACGTGAACTTTTTAAAAGTTAGAGAGGGGAAGCATCATTTTTTTTTTGGCCTGTGTCTCCTAGAGTGAAGTAAAAAGAGGTACACTGCTTCCACTCTAAATCAGGAATGATTTAAATATCCTGTTGTGTATTCATCTCAGATCAATTAAATTTGTTTTCAAAAATTATCTCCAAAAAAATATGTGATTTTGAACAAGAGTATTTTTGGTTCAGAATTTGGCCAAGAAAACTAGTCTATTAATAAGACTGAATAGGGAAAGAAAATGGAAGAAAAGATAGGACTGTACCTTAGTTATACTTCTGAAGGCTTTCTAGTGTGGAATGAGGTCCTAAAAAGCAAGATAATTGAGCACTAAGCATCACATGGTAAATAAATGGCATAGATGCCTTTCTTTAAGGAGCACCCAAGAGCATTTATTTGTAAAATATGTTGCGTGAATAATGACAATATCCAGGACATTTTCTAAATCTATCACATCATCCACAACCCAAATAATTATTATAATCTAGAGAAACATTATCTGCACTTAATCCACTATAAAATGAGCAAACATAAAAGCAGATGGATGTACTGTGATTATATCTGTTTGAGCAATACCTATTTGTAGAACCATAGCAAGATCAGGACAAATTTGGCATAAACTTGTAACAGTTGCTCTGTGAAAAATATAGGGAAGAATACATAAAAACATCATTTACAGAAGAAATACTGAAATATTTTAGGTCAAGGATCATATGGAAATGACTGCCAGATGGATGGCCCAAAGTCAAGTGATCTAAGTAATTCATCTTAATAGCAATATTTAGAACTGCTAGAGATTGAAATTTTCCATGATTATTATGATCTTCATGAGTAATATAAGGTACATTGATAGGGAAAGGTTTTGCATTTCTCTTTCCAATATACAGATAATTCAGGTGAAGATATTTACCTATGTTATGTAAGAAGGTTAGCTGATTTATTAAATGATCATTATTTTCTTGCAAAATACCACTAAATATACTCTATATGTTTTCCTATGAACCCTTTCCTACCCTATGTCTTGGTATTTTTCTGTATCAAATTCTTAATTGCTTGTTAGTATGACAGTAAAAATTAAAATAGGATATGGACTTTTCTATATTCTTACTTTTTCTCTATTATGTATGGGTAATGTGATTAAGTTGATTTTTTAGTGTTCAGAATCTGCACACTCCATTTGTAATTGATAAATTGGTAGATTATATTTATTTTCTGTCTGGCTTGAGAGAATATCCCAGGCTCTAAACCAGCTTGGTGCAGTCACACGGGGAAATTTTTGTGGCACTCCACTGTTTGTTATTAGCCACTCAAAGTAATTTAAAAACAGGCAAGTGCAATTCAACACATTCCAAATGGTTTTCCAATTGCAAAGTCTCCAAATATTTTATGTGTTGACAATGACTAACTCGTTTAGAGCTGTAATTTTCTCTGACAAGTGCATCCCACACACCCCATCACTAGAAGAGATAAAGACTCAATGATATTTTTTAGCTTCAATTTTCACACTCATGTCTGCCTGTGGATATAAAAGAAACTACCATCTGGCTTTGAAGACGATGGAGCACACAGGATTTCCTGACTTCTCCCTAGCAGAATACCTGTACTGGCTTGTTAAATACTCTCATGGGCTAAATGGCAAACTCAATAGCGTCAGGGCATGAGGACCATAATAATGTTACTCTTGTCATTAACATGCTGCCTGGAATGACATTGTCTGGTGGTAGCAGTTCCTGATTATGCTGGCATACAGTTTGTGGCACAGCCTAAGCCCTGGCAATTCCCAGAATGGAAAAGGGGCCGTATGTTTGGGTCAGTAAGAGAGGTTAGCATACAGACATAAGCTCATCAGTGCTTTGTTGAGAATTAATTTTCTGGCATAGGTTACTCTAAAAGTAAGAAGATACACATCTTTGTTCAGCGTATCCTGCTAAATAAAGGGTGCCAGGGAGCAGTCCCTGATGCTAAGGCTGAGTGGTGTAAGTGCTGTGTATCCATGTATTTTAGGGATAACACTAATGCAAGGCATTTATTTAATGTGTGCTTTTCCAGTTCAAGCTTTCTAAGAGAGCATGAGAACTGTGTTGCAGGCCACCAGAGCGGTGGTGTTGCAGCACAAAATATGACCACAGGTATTACATACCTCAGGTCTGTGGCATAAGGGAATATGGGAGTTTTGAGGGTTCAAAGTCTGCCCAGCCAGAGTTGAAGGAGTGTGAATAGTGTGTTAGACAGAGCCAATCTGAGTTTCCATGCACCCTTGGAATTAGTCCTTTGGGTGAGTTGTTACCAGAAACCTTTCAAGACTTCACATAAAGGGCTACCAGCTAACTAGCATGGACAAGCAAGACTCAGTGTTTGATATCACCTCTGACTGAACAGCAGAGATATATAAAAAGCAACTTGTGTTGCAGTAGAATAATCACGTGTATTGAAAAAGGGAAAGTTCTCTGTACACTCCTATGAGCAACACTACTTCCTTCCAGCACAATTACTCTTTCCTCGGGTAGTATTGTCACATGCCTGAATTTTCCAAGACTTTTTTTCCCTTGAAGACTTTGAAGTTTTAACTTAATTACTGAAGTGCACAGTGCTTGTGTCAGAGAAGTACCATTTCCCTAATTGCCAAATATCTGCTATTGTCATATATATCCTCATCAGTTTTTCAATTCAGCTTACATAAAGGTGGAGTAAGTTGGATACTTCCAGGAAACTCTCTCCAGCTCAAGCACTGAACATATTTGCATACACAAAATTCTCCCCTCAAGCCCCAACTTCCAGCAAGCATCAGAAATCCCAGCTAGAGCTATGGTAACCCTGTTTTCAATGAGATGGAGTGGTGACAGATGAGTATGCCCAATGCCCTAAACTTTGCATATGTTGGATGTTTTCTGTTTATTTTGATGTAATTAACTGAACAGTCCCCACATTAGTCCATTTCATGTCACGAGAATTAGTATCTTCCTCTCATATCAATCGCAGCTGTCCTTTCCTGATTTGACTCTAGTGCACATGCTGTACTTCTTGAAGTGACTCATATGCTGAAAAATGTCGTAACCACATGAAAACTGAGAAGTGGCCTAGGGAAAGCACACAGATGTCTTCAGATATGCTAGTGGTAAATAACGCTCATTACAGACCAAAAGAATATGGAAAGCCAAAAGGCATCACAAACAGTGGAATTTAATTGGGGAGCAAGCTGAACTACTTGGATTCATTAAGAATAAATGACCTGACACATGTAGATCTTTCTGCCTGCATATTATATAAAAGAGTTTGTAGTGAGGCAGATGATGTTCACAAGAGTTTGCATCACAGCTCCTGTGAACCAAACTCGTAATATAAAGATTATCTGGTGCTGCCTTCATATTTAAGGAGTGCAAACTGCAGAGCTCTACAGATTGATGCCATGAGAGTGCTGAGTGGAAGAGTAGCAGTTTCTTCATTTACTGCTCTTTCGAAATGACTAATTACAGTTATTTTGGAATATTTGCAAACATTGTATTCAAGGGAAGAGTGAAATCAGAATGATCATTCAGGTCTCATATAAGCATTTGGCAACATAACATTTAGTTCAGTAAATAATTTCTTTCCAGTATGGAGTTGAAATCAAAAAGAAAGCACAGATGTTTAGGTCTTTTACATAACACAGAAACTCTGGTGTGTGAGCTAAGAATTGCAGTGGGTGGAACAAAATATGAAGAGAAGGAAAAAGAAGTTGGAAATATACAACGGGATTTTTAAGCTGGTATCCGGCAGAAGGTGGTAATGATGTAGGAAAGTAGGTTTATCCATTTTCCTTCTACTGCATAAAGTGTCTTCAACAAAGACCATAGCCAGGAAAAAATCTGCTTAATTTGGAATATTTTACAAAGTTAGTAACTTTCTAAATAGCTTAAGGAACTTTATGAAGTAACATAACAAGGAAAAAGGAAAGGTTTTCATCTACACTTTTGTTTAAAGTAAAAATAAGTTTTGGAAATTAAATTCTAAATCCTTATTCTTTAACATCCTATAAAAGGTGAAGTAGGAATGTAACACAATGAAATCTATTATTCACATGATGTCTAAACTTGTTTTCAAGATTTGTTAATCGAGTACTGGGTTAGCCCAGAAGTTCCCTTGAGCAAGTGCACTACTGAGAATATCAAGTCAATTACCAACTTAACTTAATTTGCTTCTGTAGGAATTTTGTAACCAATGTTATGTATATTTGTCTGATTTTAGTTTATTTACAAGCAAGTCTGAAAATAACCTTAGCCTTTTCCTAAAAATTACTGATTATAACCAGACTCAATATTTACCTTCTGAGCTTAGATTTTGTATTTGGCCTTTGTGTTTAATGTGTTATATTCCTGAGTGCAAACAAAATTGTGAAAATACAAACTAGAAATTCAGAGTTCTTCCTGAGACTACAGGATCTGTAAAATTACCAAACCTATAATTGTTCTCTTTGAAAGATATATTAGAAATTATTTTTCATTTCAGACACTAGTCAAGACAGCCTGATTGTGCTAAACAACCAGAAGTGCAAGACAAGGATGTTGTAGCTCCTCACCAGTGTCTGCTTCTGGTTTTCAAGATTGCCATGAAATACCACAAGCTCTGGGCTCACAGGTATCACATTGTGTCAGGTTTGGAAGGGACCTTGGAGATCTTTGAGTCCAACCCCCCCTGCCAGAGCAGGATCATATGATCTAACAAAGGTCACAAAGNCAGCCTTCAGGTGTATCTGCCAATCCTCACAGTTTTGTGTTGTCAGCAAACTTGCTGAGAAGACATTCATCATTAAGCAGTTTAGAAAGAAAAATTTTTCATTTGTTTCTACTGACATTTTTTGAGCACTGTATTCCCTCTAATGTCATTCTAGGATTCGCTTTTTTTTTTCTTTCAATGAGAAAAATCCACAAAGAGGAGGAGTTGATAATCCATGCTGGGCAATAAAAATGTAATATGAGACCATGTCAGCATATATGTCTCACAGATTGGAAGTGCAGGAAGGTTTCCTACTCACAGCGTTGACCAACTAACATTTTTCTGGTTGAGGAAGAAAAGCTTCCTTCTTGAGAGAATATCCTCTGTCTCCTGCAGACAAATGTAGCACTGGGGTCTAAGCACAGCTGCAATTCACAGGAACTGTTTGAGAAATCACCTTAAAGTTCATACTTGTGTGATATTAAACTGAGTACAGTACAGTGTAACCCAAAGCCAGATTTTTACTTGGTCTGATGGTTTTCCTGATCAGAAAGTACGGATGAGGGATTGGACTTGCTGGCCTCCAGAGGTCCCTTCCAACCCCTACCATTCTTATATCCTGTGATTCTATGAAAGACAAGAGCAGGAGCTTAACTTTTTCTTGACAGTGGACTGTTCATTTGATGTTGTGGTTTCACCCTATGTGGCAACTAAGCCTCAAACAACCACTCACTCCCCCTCTGATGTGATGGGGGAGAAAAACTAAGGGTAAAAGTGAGAAAATTCATAGGCTGAGATTGAGACAGTTCACCAGGTAAATCAAAAATCATATGCACAAGGAAAGCAAAATAATGAATTCTTTCACCACTGCCCATCGGCAGTTAGGTGTTCAGCCATCTCCAGGAAAGCCAGGTTCCATCATTTGCTAACAGTTACTTGGGAAGACAAATATCACAAGTCTGAACATCCCCCCCTTCCTCCTTCTTCCCCCAGCTTTATATGCTGAGTATGACATCATATGGTATGGTCATATTCTTTTGGCCAGTGGGGGTCATCTGTCTCATCTGAGTTCCCTCCCAACTTCTTGTGTATCCCCAGCCTGCTGTTGGTGGGGTGGGATGAGAAGCAGGAAAGGCCTCGACACCGTGTAAGTGCTGCTCATCAGTAACTAAAACATCCTTATATTATCAACACTGTCTTCAGCAAAAATCCAAAATATAGCTCCATACCAGCTACTAGGAAGAAAGTTAACTCTACCCCAGCCCAAATCAGCACAGTTGGTTTATCTTGTTTTAGGGAACTGTAATGATAATATGACCACTTTTCTCTGACAACTGGGTAAAAACACCCTTGTTTAACCTATTTCAGTAGTGCTTCTGATTGCAATTAAAGGGATATAAACATCACAAGACAATAATTTTAGATGTTGTAGTTATTTTCCTAACTTGAATACACTTAATTTCACTTTTGTCCAAAGAATTAGATCAGTTATTCCTGATTTTATTTTATCCAGGAAGATTATTTACCTTTATTGGAGAAACAGTTATGACAAGGCAGTGGAAATTTGCTTTAAGAAATACCAATGCAGTTTCTTAGACTAAACCCTACACTACATTCTCTGTCATTGGGATTTTAACTAGTGTAGGCAGTATAACTTCCATTTTCCTTTTCTTGGTCAGCAAGATAGTATTTGTTTTTGTAGCTTTCTGAATAACTTTAATATTTTAAAAGATAAAAGTAGTGTTCAGTGTTACTGTATGTATGTGTTGGTCTGATCTTCTTTACACAGAAACAAACCAGAACTGACGACTCTGAAATCCATGAGGTTGACCCTGTACGGAGAACAGACCAGAACCAACCCTCAGGGTTATCAGAATTGATGATGAGGAGTGGAACAGAAGACTATCTTTTTTAGTGTTAGCTTTTATCTGACTAGCTAGAAAGTGAGTCAAAGTAAACTTCAAAATACTTCCTTTGACGTATTTGCTGTAGCATAATATTGAGCAGCAAAGTTAAAAGTTTCCCTGTTATCTGAACCATTGAAAAGTGCCTGTCTTTTTGATAGACAAGGATTAGTAGTTCTTACAACTGCAGAGCTGGGAAGCAGACCAAGATGGGGTGAAAAAGGGGAGGTACATTTAAAGGAATGTTTTTTACTTTCCATGAAGGAAGACTAGAGTGGATTGTGACTACTTTGATCTGTGGATCCAACAAAAACTTGTTTGAATTACCAGTGTTTTTTCAAAAAGAAATGAGACATTATGTTTACATCTGAAATAAGCAGGGAATCACGCCTGAATGCTTGTATATTTTTTTTTGACACCTGAGTGGCAAAAGTTGACAACATAATAAGGCTTTTACAAATGAAATAATGAGAAAATCTCTGCTACGAAGTACTTAATTCTACTGAACTGAAACTGAGAGGCAATTGAAATTGTGAGGCAGAATTTCTAATAGGTGAATGTGTTAACCAGAAAATTCAATTAATAGTTTTCTACCCCAAATGAACTAATACAGAATGGGAAATAATTTTTAAAGTGTCAGAGGGAGGTTTATTAGGTGTGGAACATGTTTTAAACCACAGACCCTAGTCTATTTCTGACCGCTTTCTTTGATTTCAGTTTACCTTTTACTTTTAGTTGAGAGACACTGAGAGCTATAATGGTGCTGTCACCATAGACTTTGTCTCCTAAGCAGTTTGAACTTCAAGTGAAATATATATAGTAGCTGTTAGGTGAAAAGCCCATTTTTTGGTGTGATCTGTCCTTATTTTCAAATGTTATCTGGGAACTTGATGCCATACCTCTTCAGAGAAAACTCCCAATCTAAGACACCAATAGCTATTTAAAACTATTTTGCAGTAGCATTGAGATGCCCCAGGTGATAGACAGAAAACTAGGTGGGAGCTTTTCAGTGTTGATAATGAAGAGCAGCCATTTACTTCACATTTTAAAAATGAAGTTAAAACACGAGGAACTCATAAATTACTTATGTCTATATTCAGATTGGGGAAGTAGACAGAGGTAGAATCAGATTGTCATTGGTGCTCAAAGTAGCTATGTGTCTAAACATCAATGGTATCAGATGAAATGTGATTATTTAATTTCCGTGTCTCTCCCTAAATGACTTCTCTGACTGTATGACTATGACAGGTCCAATAAACAAGACCAGAGATCTTGGAGATTGGGATTAGATAAACTTTTTAGTCAACATCTTATTGCTAGTCTAGATTAAAGCTCTGTGGAGCTATGCTAACCCCAAGCAGAGAAGAGGAGAAGTGTGACACCAAAATTCTAGGTAAAGGCTATGTTGCTCTTACATGACTGGCAGGCCTCTTTTCAGGGAAAACATCTCTGGAGAAATTTCTTGGCATGCTGACATACCCAAAATGCCAAAAAATTCATTATCTCTGAACACCATCCCAAACCCAAATAACATAAAAGTAAAACTTTAGAAATGTCCTGTACAAAATAAAAAATATTTTTTTAAAAAAGGACATCCTTCAGGCACTTTTAAATCCCAAAGGGATTTTCACAGGCGCCAGTCTCTGATTTTGTGAGTATCAGAGACTGTAGAAAGGAACTATTCTTTTTAACTCATAAATTCTCATAAAGTACAGAGATACCCATACTAAGATCTAGGATATGGCCTCCAAGTCCTGCTTCAACGTTTTATTTTGCTATAGTGTGAATGATATTGAGACATTTTAGCCTTACTGATTTACTGCTTTACTTTCAGTCTTATTTCACGTAATACATTAAGGAAGACCCCTTTTTTTTTTTTCAGTCATGAGATAGAGGCAGTCCACTTTATGGGACTGCAACCAATTAAGGAAAGAGTAAGAAGGAAAATACTGGAAAGGCAAAGCATTTATCTTGTTTTCTTTAGAGCCTTAGAAAACACTCTAAAAACATGAAGAGACATTTCAAAGTATTGAGAGAACCAAGTCCTGTGGAGCCCCGGACTGAAAACTGAGCCAATAGTCAATCCTTGCACTGTAATTGGAGAATCAGTCTCTGACAAATTTTGCCACAGTGAATCACAGTTTAAGGGAACAGTGATTCCAGATGCTTGGTTTTATATCCCTACTTAACCACCAGCCTTTGAATCTCTCAGCTCCTTGTTGAAAGAAAGCAGACCTGCAAGGAAATGTAGAACTGTCCTCCCAGCAATCAGGACTCTTAGCAATTGGTATTGAGCCAAGCTAGTTTAGAGAAGCTCATGCTGATTCAGATGGGGGCTGGGTGGTGGGGGTAATGTGAGCTCCAGATCTGACTCATTACTGAAAAATTTCTCAGACTTTGTGAAGTTACTGGTAGTAGAATTGTTCTCATGGCTGGACAGCTCAGATATATAAACAGACTACTCTCCAGCTTTTGTGTAAAATAACCCCAAAGAGAACTGTGGAACATTTCAGGGTGTCCAGAATGGTGTATTTGAGTTTACAGATAAAACTGCTATTCTCTGAAGTCATAAGAGAAAGGTTTGAGGACTTACATTGCTCTGGGAGTATGAAACGGATGGACTCTGGTCTGGAATCACTTCATTAAAAATGATCCCTTGAGGGTTAGTGCTGCCTCTGATAGTATTCCCCCTATAGCTTTAGACAAATGGATATATTGAGACATTCTTGCAGACCAAAATGCCTGTTGTCTACTTATACATAGCACTTTGGATTAGTTGATAAGTGCTATCTGTGTTTCTTGTGGTCTTATGAACTTACTCCATGGACAATCTCAGGAGGAGGGGAAACAAATTCAGAGTGTAGAATGAGGTCTTTCATATTCAGCTCTAAAAATGTTAAATTGTCAAGTGTAGATCCAAATTCTATTTCTATATCATTATTTCAGGAAGCAATCACAAAGAGAAATTTCCTGTGGTTAATTGTTTTTGATGGGTCAAGGTCACATCCATCTCAGAGTCAGGTTGTATACTAGAGTGCCTTCCCAGTGGTTTTGTTTTATACACAGCAGTTCACTTCCAGGTTCCCTCCTTGCTGGAAGCAGGAACTGAGTTAAAAATCAGCTATTTTGTTTTGATGTGCAGTCTGTAGTGTTTTTGAAACAGTGCCAGAACTTTATAAAAAATCTTTCAGTATAAAACTTCACAGGAAAATTCTATTAATATTCTGAGGTTGTGCTTATTTGTCCAACAAGTTTGATAACTCAGTAAGCAGTTAAATACATGCTAATACTTTTTTTTTTTGTCAGGTTTCATTAGTAAGTGAAAGGATATCTTGTATAATATTTGTTATACTACATGCTCTTATTTTTGTGCATTTAAAGAGAGTAAATAACTGTTCTCTTTTCACTGTTAGCACTACAAAAGAATCAGAGAAAAGCAGCAGGTGTCAGATTTTATAAGTGACTTCTTGAGGCCTATTCTTGTAATTACTTCACATATCAGACTGTGGAAAATTAAGCAATCTTCCCCAGTCTTTAACCTTTAGAAATTAAAGGGGTTCACATTTTCTGAACACAAAGAAGTCACAAAGAATGTTATTCTTAACTCCTCAGACCTAGATTTCTTTGCTTTCTTGTTGTTTGTTGCTGCTGTTTAGATGTTTTTAGCTGTTGTAAAACTTCTTTATTTTGAATTCCAGTGGGTCCTAACATACAAAGGAGACAACAGGGAAAAGGAGAACCAAATAATTTATTTTCAAACTTAAACAAAAATATTCTCATCTAATAACAACCAGGGAGAAGAAACAGCACTGCAAGGGCAGTGCTTATAGTACACTGCATTTTGCAAGAAGTGTTTAGAGTGCAAGTTTGGCAAAGAGATCTAGGATATATATATAGACACTGTGAGAGGGCAGTCCACTTTGATTAATAGAAGGCTCTGAGATTGAGATATATTTCAGTGGGGATTTTTCTTAATACACATCTGTAGTCAGGTGGTCATGAGAAAATCTAGGTTGGTTTGTTTGGGTGTTTCCAGCTCTTTCTTTTACAATGCTGAGACCTTGAACTATGTACACTCCAAAGAATAAAATAAAAGTTCAGAAAACATCAATCCTTAAATGCACTAGACAGTCCTTAAATATACTATTGTTTTTGAAATATTTTTTTCTGAATATTTGGAGTTCAGTATATTGAATGAGTGTTTAACAGACATTATGCTGACACAGACATTTTGTTGACACATGCAAGATCTATCACTTAGAGGATGTTTTCTTATTATGTATGTCTTAAACTACAGTTGCCATTGAACTCAAAAGTTCCATGTGTATATTTGTTTTCACCTCCTAAAAATGGAACTAGTGCACTGAATAGCCATGTCTTCCAGCTTTTCTCCTCCACTGCTGTCCCATATCCCAACCTTAATTTGTCCCCAAGTCAGTGAGGAGTGGTAACAATTGCAAGCTGGTCATTGTCTCTTGGAACATGACTGTGCCATTTCCCTAGCATTACATGTCACCCTTCCCTGAGTGGTGTGGAAAGCCAGCCCTTCCACCTCCCTTTGACCTTCAGTCCCAATTCAGGAGGAGCTCTGGTCAACATCAGCAGAAACACAGTGTGTCAGAAGTACAGCACTGGATTCTCAGATCACTTCCTCCTTTGTATATGATCAGTACAACATAAAGCTTAGATGTACTTTTTTTTTTTCCAATTTATGTTCTCTAAAAGGAATACTGGCATTTCCAAGCAAGTAGAAGCTATTTTGCTTCTAAATATTATCAAAATTGCTTAGAAGGCAGATGATTTATTGAATGCAGCTAGTATAGCATGTCTTTCAATTTTCTCTGGGAAGCAGTTTTGCTAGGAACAAGCAAGAACTGTCACCGGTAGCAAAACTATGGTAAGGAGTCTTATCTATGGTAAGTAAAAGCTCTTACATAGAAGGTTTGTGGACCCACATTGGAGATGTCTTTTAAACTTGCTTTGCGTTTTTACCCCTTGCACAACTTTCATTAGGTTCCAGGTTAATTTATACAGCATACCACCAAGTCAACAAAGATATTTAATGGGTGCAAAAAGCCAGGTCACCGCTGTTCCCAGGTTAATACACTTCATTTCTAAAGAAAGCTTAATTTCCTGGACACAGTGCCACAGAGACATAGCTGGCTGTGAGTCTAGTCAAAGTTGACTCAGATTTGAGGCACCCCATGGCAAAGTGCAGTGGTAGCACATCCTTATGCAACTGTAAGTGCTGTATTGTGTATATTTTACAAACCTGGACTCCAAATAGAGAAAACAAATGCAGGAACTTTTGCTCTGTAAAGAGTACCTAAAAATGATGAGGGAACCTAAGAAAGTAATATAAGAGATGTAGTGCTGTGAAGGCATCTAATTAGAGAGAGATAGCAAGGTAAATGTCTAGGGCATCTCCCATCTCTCAGATAAGTGTTGGAGCCATAGCTGTAATGGAGGCAGTGGTGTTTCATAGCATTTGCTTCTTCAACTCATCACAGAGTAAGCTTTGACAGTGCCTTTCAAAAGACCCAGGCTGAACTCACCCTTTTTCAAGAGATAGTAGCAGTGTGACTGGCTGTATCTAATATAATAATGGCTGAGTCAAAATTCTTGCCTGGCAGTCTGGAAACCAGAGTCCTAGTCTCTCAGCTACACAGTTATGTAATGCCAGATCTCAGCCCTTGTTCTTTGGTGCTGGAGTACACCCTCTAAGCGAGTCCTCAGCAGCAAGAGAAGGGGACTCTGCTCAGTTTGTAACTGTATCTTGAGGCACATTAATGAAAGTTAAACCTAATTTTCTTAGAGTCTCATTAGACTGACTACCATAATCAGAACCCTTTTTGTCACACACAAATACAATGACAATAGTGATTCCCATGTAGCATTTAAGCCAGCCATGCATTTTCAGGAAAAGGTCCAGGACACAGGGATATCCAACCTGGACTGAGGCGCTAAAGCCCTGGAGTACCTCTTCTCTGTGCAAAACATACTGTATCTGAACAGACCTCAAGAAGCTCCCTGATGCCCACAATGACCATCATAAAGCCCATTTTGAGATTCTTTCTGGGTTCAGTATAAAGCCCACCATAGCAGCAGGGAGTGGATTGACCTAGGGAAAGGGGTAAATCCACTAGGACTTTGACATTGCAGGGTATGTCTTTCAGAAATGTGTATTTGTGATGTGAAAAAATATGTTATGTCAGGATCACACTAATTGATTCTGAAAATATTTATATCTACTTGGAGGAACAGACATGAAATTATCATCTGTTTTACCAGGCTGTCTGTGTAAAGCTTTTGACAAATGTTCCTGTTAGACTGGACAATGAAGAATAACCCATCATTTATTTCATATTATATCACTGTTGAAGAACTATTTACTAAAGAGATTAAATCTTTCCTCACCTCAGTATAGTTTTTGCTTATGAGAAAACATTTGATTACAGTCCTTTAAGAATGTCTATTATGGAATGTTTTGTTAGTCATAATGGACTTCAGCCATTTCAGAATAATTCATTGAAGTGATCCCAGGTGGCACAAATTAATGGACTCACTGGTAATGGCAAGATTCCTACTCATAGATATTAGTCTTGTGAAATACATGATGAAATGTTAGGCAAGTGAGTTCAAAAGAACATAGATTATTTAGATGACTGGGTGAAATGTAAACATAATGCCACATTAGTCTGGGAGGTAGAAGAGATGAGCTGAATCAAAGGGTGTTCAGAAAAAAGACATAAAGGTTATTTTAAGAAAAAAAATCTGAAACTTTCCTTCCCATACAAACAGGTAAATAACCATATAACTTAAATTAGCTGAGAGTTTGTGTTTGTAAATGGTGTTTACTTAAGTTCATCTGTTAACTCTGGTGAATGTTCCTGTTTGCAGTGGGGTATTCTTGCGTGTATAAATATCTAGGAGATCTGTAACTTTTCTTAGTGCACAGACCAAATATGTGATCAGTCTGACAATCCCTGAAAGACAGTCTGACAGAAACAGACAGAAGGGAGCCACTCTGAAAACAGGAGAATAATGTGGGCACTTCAGTTACTTTGTCCTTTTTTGACTAGTCAGTTTTGTCTAGATGGTCACAAAACCATGGTGTTTCCTTGCTATTCCCTTTCTCCAATACCTCTTTTTACCCAACACTGAATCTCTTGGTATACTCAGACCATAAACTCTTCTGGGCAAGGACTGCCTGCTCAGCAGTTATCACTTAAGCTCAGCACAGCATATCCTATCTTAGCATCCTACAACAAGATTCAGAGGTAAGGTGGGCTGATTTTGGTTTCCTTTAGAGGATTTATAAAAAAGCAGCAAATCTGTGCATACCCACTTAGAAAGTGGCACTTACAATAGGAAAGAAATATTCTACTGAAAGATGTGAAATTAAATATTGTTTATCCAGGCCCTGATACAAACCTTCTGTTGCTTGAGAAATTAGCTGTTTTATATTTTGTTTCTCTTGCAACATTTTTAATATGTGTTGAATAATTACCTTCCAAAAAAACCTAAATATTTACAAGATCTAATTTCAAATATTTCATGCTAACACTTGAACTAAAGATTCATAGCTTATGTATTTAACATATAACATAAATTAACTGCTTACAATTCAGAAAAAGAAATAAAATGTAATTTAGAAGCCACATTAATTTGACACTGGAGAAGTCTGGAAAGCTTAAAAAGAAAGAAAGGGAGAACAAGGTAAATCATGAAGACGGGACAAATGGTAGAAAATTTTCTTGCTCCTCCAGATTCTAGTGTTCTTTTGTGAAAACTCATTACAACATATTTACTTCCTTATATCACATTTAGTATTAATGCCGTGTCTAAAGACTTGAATGAGCACCTTGTTATTCAGCAGGTTTGTATTCATAAACAAAAGGGATCCAAAGTTTTTGAAACAAATAATAATTTGGGAAGTGGGGGAAGAGTAGATAGGGTGCAAGCTATGATCCTCAGCATGACAATTTTAACATAACCTGACATTACCCTAACAGTCAGCTTTTCATGGGCCAGACACATATTTAGTTACCTCACAAGTAAAAAAAAACTCCTGCAAAATGACAAGTCAGAAAACAAGGCAGAAGGCAATCGATCTACAAATGATGTGCTAATCATTAAAATAGTCTGATTTACCATATTCCATTAAAATGTTTTTAGGATGAGGGTTATTCATGGGAAAAATCTCACTTAGCAGGGTAGACTCTATGCCCTTGTGGCTGAAATTGGGAAACAGAATCTTTTACTGGTTGAATCAGGAAACATAGCCTTTTGCTATGGGATTGGAAAAAAGGAGAATTATCAACACAACTTCTACTATTTTAGCACAAGATGTTCTCAAATGAAACAAACAAAAAAAAGTGTTTACTGTATCTACAACAGGAAACCCTTATCATTGCAGTTACAAATTATTTAATTTCTGTGGTTGGGAGATACATATTTCAAATGGAAACTCTTCTTGGTTTTTATTTTGCCCTTTGCTTTGTAATTTGTAAAATCAGTAGGACTGAAGTTTCTGTTATGCTGGTGTATAGGTTTATAATTACAGTTGTTACAAGGAATTTCTTCCAGTATCCTTTAGCCTGAAGTTCCCAAAACCAAGGGAATTCCAAATGATAGCTGGGATGACAGAAAATCATGATTTCATAAAACAAAGCCATGGTGCTTTTTTAGCAGGGTTTTTTTTTTTTTTTTTTTTCATCCTTGATGTTTAGATATAAAGGTAATTTCTTTCACATCTTTACAACCGCTGTCTCATTGGAGCTACTAGGCAGAATGTCTATGCAGCACAGCAGGATTGCAACCCAGGAATTATTTTACCTCTTAGAACACTGATGCTGAAACAGCTCTTTCACAAAAATGAGAGATATCTGAAAACACATGAAAATATTACCTGTGCAACAGCAGAAGTATCACATGACATTTTGGTATCACAATAATATCCTTTTATTAAATATATTTTAAGTTGCTACTGTCTTCTCAAAGAATGAAACAACAACACTCGATAATCTCTTTTTCCTGTTGAACTAACTAAAGACATAGTATATGACTGCCTAATTTTAATATTTCTGGGGTTTATATGCTTTAAACTCTTTAGTGTGCACATTAAGCTGCATCTTCCACAGAGTACAAAATATTCAGTCTGGCAACTTAATTTTTTAGAACTGGACTTTAACATCTGCTAAGAAGCTGATTTTAAATATTTTGCCTACAAACACTGGATAATTTCCAGATTAATTTTGTTCACTGTGGTGGGGAAGTCATACCAAATACAGTGTGGTACATCTCAGGTATTCAGATCAGCAGCTAGTGAGGGGTGTCTGGTTATTAAGCAAAATATCAAGCACAGGTAGCTGTATACTCTCTTGTCACAATTACACAGATGTTGGAAAAGTTTTAGGTTCCCATTGATAAAGTTTTCCATCAGTAAACAATTTCTTAAATAGAAAACTACACCCCTCCTTCTTGTACTAAAAAGCTTTTTCTTTTCACTGTTCTTTCATTTATTTACCCATGACATTCTAATTGATATGATAATGCAGAAATAGCCTAGGCAGGTGGTCAGAAAACCATTTTCTTCAAGGAGACCTCTGTGACATGGAAAGTTTAGTTTCTGATGACATAAAACCTGTACTTCAGCATGGACTGCCTCTGACTGCAAAGTATTCTAGTAAATATCTGTGAAACAAAAAGTCAAGGTTTTTTTTAGGATATCATTAGGTGATATAATGGAAGTGTTACTGATAGAGCTGTGAAAAACAAGGCTAGGCTGAAATTAGAAAGTATACTACATTTAAGGAAAATACATTTGGGACACGGTAACAAATCAGATGACTTAGCAGCCCATTAACAAGGAGTTTCCATCTCTAATGCCTATACTCAGGCAGTGTTGAAGAACATGTATTTCTTCCAGTCATGTACTTATGCAGGTTAACGTAAGGAGAGTACATAACTAACACTGGGACTGGGATGAAGTTATATTAATGCTTGTTTATAAAATGTTCTGAGATACTCAGAAGGGAGAAATTTTAGAAGATCAAAACATTTATATGCATGACAGTGATTTGGGAAACATCCTTTGTCTGAGACTTCTTTGTTTTTGATAACAATGCATGTCTGCAAGTTTATCAGAAGGCTTCTTCATGAGAACCATATGATACCTTTGCTAATGTGCTGGGGTTTCGAGCAGGATTTGTAAGCCACTAGAAATTGAACTGTCCTCCTGGAGTATCAATAAGACCATGTTCCATGTAGAGCATCACAGGGAGAAAGCTATACTGGTGACAAGTGCTTTAGGGCTCAGTGAAACCCCAGATTATATTATCTTGGCATGGCCCTACTAAGAAAGGAACTGGATTCTTTCCCTTTTCCCATTTCCAGTAAACCTCCATCTGTCCACTCATCTAAGAACAGGCCTTCAAAAAGATTGATCAGATAAAATTACGTAACTACTCTTTAATTTTTTTTTAAGGAAATCTTGAAATTATATGTACATTTCTGAAAAGTTTAAGGAAATTTCTTCTAAAGTATGGACTCTAGCTATCAGATAATTCCTTGAATCTACATGGTCTTCCACCCAATGATCCCATTTAACTGAAACAGGAAAACTTCTTCCACCAGAAATAAAACAACCCGAAAACCAAACAAACAAAACCAAAACCAAACCAAACAAACAAACAAACAAAAAAAACCCCAAACCAAAAAACAACAACAAAAAAAGGAAAACAAAACCAAAACCAAAACAACACACACATAACAAAACAAAAACACCACGAGATTACAAAGACATCTGTTTATTTATAGGGGTCAACTGTCTCTCTTTGACACCCATGAAGCCTTTTGGCTTCAACAGAATGGGGACTGTACCCCTAGGGAATCACCTGTCCTCTCAGATTTTGAAGAAGGTTGCAGGATGAAGTGAGTTCTTAGACCTGTGGTTTTAATTTGCTCATTCTCCTCACAGGTACACATTTTTCTCTGTCTGTAGGTGCCTTCCTTTGTGGAAGAATGGCAGGACTGAGTTCCAGCTCCTCCTTACATAGATCTCTAACCAGCTTCTATTTAAACTAACTGAAATTCAAAGTTTCTAGCTAAAGCCCTGGTTGGTAAGAGATTTTAAGGCAAATTTACTGTCATTGGCCATGACTCCGCTACAGCAGAGCAAAACCACTGAGTCCTGCCATTAAAAAGACATGCTTTATTTCTGTGACATTGATTTTTTTAAGGTCTTAAAAACAGCTTCCACTTTCAAAACTAACAGAGAGAAACAGGATATCCCCAATTTCTCTTGCATGAAAAATGAGGCCTTTGCACAGTTAAAAAAAATCATCAAAAACCACAGACCACAGATAGCAACAATGAATTACTGACCCAGAAAATACTTGCCGAGCTGAGGTTGGGTTTATGTTAACAAGTACTTATTACCAATTACATCTATCTAAAGTTTGACAATCTCTGTACTACATCTAGTAATCGTGCCTTCTTATATTGGACATGATTCTGCAAGTGTTTGCAAGATACACTTATCTTCATGCACAGAAGTGGGCTCAGGAAAAGCCACAATACTGTGCTTTAAGATAACCCTGCAAGCAGTCAGGTATTTATTTTTAAATTAGTTTTAATAGCTCAACACAGACATGCAGGATATTTTTCTGTGGTAGAGAAGCTCCCATTAAATGGACTTATTAAAGACCCTGTTCATAACCCACTGTGTTTAGCTGTAAATCTGAAGATTTAATTTTAAAATTACCCTTTTTCAACATAATAATGGGGTAACTTTCTACTGTGGCATGAAGCTGACTAGGATTTTACTGTTTTCACAGCCCAGAGAACACACTGCTTCTAAGAACTGTCTTATTTCTTCTCATTAGTGGTAAGAGCACTATTTCTACCTTTCAGCTGACTACATGAAGTTTGGAGACATTGAGCATAATTATCCTTAGTTGTAAGTGCCTAAAAGGACATTCAGATAAATGAAGCAACTCAGACAGTCTAGATTATTATCTCTTTTGTGATATCTTAGTACAACAAAGGGGGTCAACTCTATCCTGTATAATTTATCGTAACCTTACTATACAAAGTCTGACAGCTGCTTGTAAATGTAGGGTATACCCAGATTTACAAGATGTCTCACAATCACAAGAGGTTAAGGGATCATGCAAGGAGACACCATTCCTAAAAGATGTCCTTACATTTTAGACAAAAAAAAACACTTTTGCATTTCTTTTTTTTACATGCAGATTTCAACCAAATAATCACACTGCCCTTGTTCCCTCTTTACTATCTGTTTTACAAATTAAAATGTCTGTTGAAAGTTTATCATTAGTTGAATGATTCTCGTAGAGTAAAAGAAAACAAACGTGTGAAATGAGCTCTGAGGAAGCTTTCAAGAGGTGACCTCTCTGTCTGTCTTAGATCAGCTTTTTCTAAACCATTCCTGATATAGTCAAAAAACATCCCTGACTCCGTTCTTACAGTTGTTGACAGAGGAGTTTGGCAAACTTCTGAGATAACCACTTTCTAACTATCTTAACTGTTACAGAACATGTATGATTTTATGTCTTTGTGTCTAACTTAGATGTGCAATTTAAACCTGTTATTTTTTGTCTGTATTTGCAGTAGACATTATTACCTTCCCTTTTGCAACGGCCTTTTGCATATTTGAAGGCTGTTACCATGTTTCCCCATAGTCTTTCTTCTCTTTAAGAATAAACAAATACTGTTCTTTCCTCACAGGTCATGTTCTCTAGACCTTTGACCTGTTTGTAGCTCTCCTCTGAACTCTCTCCACTTGATCTGCATTTCTCTTGGGAAAGAGCTGAGTACTTGCCTGCAGCCCATGAAGTGAAAGGATTATTCTCTCTGCCTCAGATATGAAACTTCTTTCTGGACATGTTTGGTGTTGTTTTCTGCTTTGTACATAGTTTGTGATTAGTTTTAATAATCAATGCCTTGTCTGAAAACCTGCAACCTAGCATTCACTTTCCAATTATCTCTAGTATACTATTGCATAGCATTTTGTAACTTGCTCACATAAACCCATTTGTTAAGAGCACGTTGAATTTGAATCCTTGTTCTCAAAATAACTGAAACACTGTCTGGTATTAAATTCCAGATGGATTCTTTTGAAATCCTACCTCATACATAACTACACAGTGTGACAGTAAATTTGTGATAACTACACTTAAGGGCTTTCCAACTAACACCAGCCCTTACCTAAATAATACTAGATCTAAGCTTTTTACTAATGTAGGTGGTGTGAACAGAAGAGGTCCTCCCCAAGTAAATATAGTGCACATACCGCCTTTTCTCAAGAGCTGGTATTTTGTCATAAATATAAATAAGATTTTTTGATTGTTCTTTACAAATAATCACTAGCTGTTATTTATTTCTGTGGTGTCTTTGGGATGTTTACAATGGATTGATTTTTTCTTTTAGCATTTTCCAAAGAATTTACATTAGACTGACCAAGCACCAGTCTCCTAGCTGCTGCCATCCCATTTTCTATAACCATCCATTCATTTGTTTTTTGCCATCATGTGAAACTCCACCCAGCCATAAATTGTTCTTAGAGTGCCTTGGGATGACTTCACTCCCAATCAATCCAATTTAAATATGTAGTCCATATAAACAGTCTGTTCCTGATACAGGCTGATTTTTTTCTCCCTTTGTCACTGATCTCAACTGTATCAGCCTTCTTATCCTGTCAGTGTTCTTACCAAAGGCCTAGCATACATTTACACTCATTATGTTCACTGTTGCTAGCTATCCCTTCAGACTTCTTACCAAAATATAATTATAAAAATTTCCTATTTGCCCTTTAAATTTCTTGTGCTTGATTTTGTCCCCACATGCTTGAATTATTTCTTGAAATATATACTCTGCGGGTTTTTTTGCATACTTTTCACTTATGTCTTCTTTATCCTGAATTTTAGATAGAAAGAAGGTCTGATGCTGTGTTTCCCATGTTTTCTCTGTGATTTATAGTTTGTGCTTGCATCCTTAATTTTGCATACTTAATTTTGTCAAGAAACCACCAACCTGTTATTCACCTCTAGTTGAGATATTTTATACATGTAATTATTATGCATTTTGGTTCCTTCAGTGGGGTTGATGTATACTGGTATTTGCCTTTCTTCCCTCATACTGGGGTCTGATGCTCCAAAGATTTGGACATAGTGGTAGGAAGACTATTTGCTTTCCTCTTCTCTCCCTCTATCTCCCCCCACCCCAATCTCTTTACAGTTCCCAGTCTCTTTTGCAATATTACCTTTCATCCTACAGTAGCAGATGGCATGTCTTGAACATAACTGCCCTGTTCTTGCACAAGTCTTCTCACTCAGTTCTTGTGTTAGGTCTACAATCCATCCTGTTCACCTGTGCAGATTAATTCTGTAATAATAAGTTAAAAGGGTAATTCAGCTGGAAAAAGGTGGCTCTGGAGGATTCTAATCCTTTCCATTGTTCAGAGAAGGGCCAAATTCAGTAATATCGTCAGTTNTGTTCAGAGAAGGGCCAAATTCAGTCATATCGTCAGTTTAAGACCTTGTCTAGTGTTGAAAATCTTAACGGATAGAGTTTCTGCAGCTTCTTGTGCAGCTGGTTCCAGTGCTGAACACTCTTACTGTGAATCACTTTTTCCTTATATCTGTTCGGAATTTCCCCTGCTGTCACTTGTGACAATGACGTCTTCCTCTTTTTTCTGTACAAATGACATCAGATGAGACTTTAATAGCTCTTATTGTGTGTTGAGGGGTGTTGAAGCTGTAAGAATGGTCTGCATGGACTTGTTAATGGTCATTTCTTTCCACTCTACTTCAGACAGTATAGACTTAAGTACTCATGGTTGTTTCAACCAACCCATTTATTTGAAAATAAGTAAAAAGTGACACATGATGTGATGGCTAGTGTAAATATTGTTCCAAAGGTGCAGAAGGAAAAAAGTAGCCTTTCACCCTAAAAACAATTTTCCAGCTGAAGGTTTCCTGAAAACTCTGTAGGCTTAGCAACAAAGCATACAGAAGCATACAAAACCAACAACAACAGCAAAAAACACACCACAAAAAAACAACCAAACAAACAAAAAGCAGGGAACGGAAATTAAAAAATAACCACCATGCTGGAAGACAGTGAGCTAACTCACCTTTTCCTCCCGTTAATTTATCTCTTGTTATAAGACTGTTTCTTTTTTTCTCTCTGCACATGTTTGAACAGCAAGTGCAGATGTTAAAGGCTGCTTTTTTCAGATGAGAGGCTCTGAGCTTTAGAAATGAGACTTCATGGTACTATGTCAGGACTAGGGTTAGGTTAAGAGTGTAGTCACATTTTCTGTTGAATGGCAGTGTATTAAGAGATGATAACTATCACCTGGTGGGACAACAAGGGTGAACCTCTGTGGCATTTCTCAGACTCACTATCCTCATCCTTCCACTGATGGGTACGAATGCCCTGCAGGAAAGTGGTTTGTTATTTTCAGTTAATTTGCTAGATAGTGGGTTAAAAAAACATATAAAAATATTAAAGTCGAGTGATGAGTAGATTCCTGAGACAAAGAGCATGCAGCCATTGCCTTTCAGCAAACAGCAAGCTCTAGGGATTTGCAGAGGGGTTTAGACGGGCTTTTGTAAGAAAGCCTTTTTGTGGAGAGTCTCCTGTTCACTGAACACTGCTCCAGACATAAATCAGGACATTTCATGGGTCATGGGGCTTTTCTGTAGCTGTTTAGTCCTGTTGCTTAATAAATCAGTCCCCCATCTCCATACATGGCAAAACATATGTCAGTGTGCACACAAATTTATATAGCCACTTGTCAGAGGGTACTCTCTGGGGCCACCACTTATTATTTATGAACAGATTGAATGTAATTTCTGAGTAGTAGAAAGCGCTTGTATATCAGGAAGCAGTACTCCTTCAAATATTATTGTGTAAACCATTACCCTTGCTGTGGAAAAAAAAAAAAAAGAGCAAATAAGGGCTGCTAAAATGCAGATCACAAGGTTATCTTGGTTCTCATTTAGCCCAACCCTGTCTTTGAAACATAATATCCAGGAGGACTTTCATCACTGTGAGTGTTTACCTTTTTAACTCTTCAGGGTGTATGCTGTGTGCCTTGGAGCTCTGAGGTGCCATGAGGTATTTGTGTGCACAATGTATCATCAGGAATTTATATTTGGTATAAATATCTAGAGACATTTTCTAAGGCATTGCAAAGGACGCACTGGATTTCAAGAAGATAAAAAGTAAAATAGTAATGGAAATCATGTTAAACCATGTCATCCAAGCTACTGTGCACTACAAGCTTTTGAATTATGGGATTTATGAGCATTTATATAGTACTAATAGTGTATTGGTTGATAACAAGTTAGCCATTATTGGAATATATAGGTACAAAAAGTGAAATTTCCCTTTTTTTTTTTTTTTTTTTTAAAATTTCCTTTTTAAC
>VWZY01007786.1:81761-94842 GCA_013399075.1 Chloroceryle aenea | reverse complement strand
ACTGGAACAGGTTGCCCAGGGAGGTGGTTGAGGCCCCATCCCTGGAGACATTTAAGGTGGGGCTTGATGAGGCTCTGAGCAGCCTGCTCTAGTTGAAGATGGCCCTGCTCTCAGCAGGGGGATTGGACTAGATGACCTCTAGAGGTCTCTTCAAATGCAGACATTTCTATGATTCTGTGCTGCTTCATACCCTTTACAAAGCACATGGCCATTCCCAGACAAGAAAGTTCTTTCTTTTTCCATATTCACATGATAATTTTTGTATTCAGAAAATATTTAGTTTCTATTCTTTTCTGAATATCCTAGAAGGTCAAATAATGAAAATTTGCATGTATCTTGAAGGTGCTAATGTACTGCACTGATTTAGACTGGCTTGACCTACTGAGGTCTCAGGAAAGAATCTAATTTTTCTTATCATGGCTGCATCTTGTCATCATCATTATCAAAGCATCATTTTGCTGCCTTGTGATCTGACAGACAAACAAAGGAAAAAAAATTTTGGGTGCAGAGCCCCTGCCAAATAACTCCTCAGTTCACTACCAGATCCTGTTCCCTGATTTGATACACCATGTGACTGACATTTTAGTCCAGGACTCTCCTTTTGGGTGAGTTTCTACATTCTCTAATACTACATGAGACAAAGCCAAGGGTGACCTGGGGGCAGTTCACTGAGCCCACATCTTCCCACACTGTCCTGGCAGACCTTGTAGCTTCATGCACCACAAATCTCCATCAGACTATGCCTTACTCCACGTACTATATACTCTCAGCATCATGGCATGAAGTGATCAGTTTTCCCAGGCTACAACAACACCCTCATAGTTTTTCAAGTTCTTGAAATTAAAAAATCACAGAAAGTCACAGTAACATTTTAAGGCCCTCTGTCCAGAGGAGGCCCAGGGTCAATGCTCTTCTATGGGGATAGGGCCATCCACTGGGTAAGGGGCAAGCTCTGAAGGCCAAAGATTGCTTTCTGAGCTGGTGCAGATAATCAAGATGTTCAATGGATATTGAACCAGATTCATTTTTTATTAAAGTGGGAAATGACAAATGCAGCAAGGATTACCTGGACAGCACGCATGGAATTAAATGTTGCTTATTGCCACTGTAAGACTATTGATGGGTCAGGACCTCTGCAGGATTTTTTAAATAATTTTATTTAAACTATTGAGATGTGGTATGATGACATATGGTATGCAAAGAGAATAAACATGGTGTTGGAGGACTTCTGGAGGGGGAAGATCTGGTCTGTACCATACAAGAGGGATTGGACTTCCCCCTGTGAAGACCTCCCCGCAGTGAGGGAGTTGGTATAGGCCAGGACCAGTCCAGGGAATTGGTAACTCCGGGGTAGCAGGAGTCACCCATAGTGGCTTATGTCACTCCTTGGGCTCATTTGCATATAATCATAAAATTATTTAGGTTGGAAAAGTCCTTTATGATCATGAATTCCAACTATTAACCCAGCACTGCCAGGTCACCACTAAACCATGTCCCTTAGCACCACATCTATATGTCTTTTAAAACCCTCCAGGGATGGGGATTCAACCACTCCCCAAGGCAGACTATTCCAATGTCTGATAACCCTTTCATTGAAGAAATTTTTCCTAATAGCTAATCTAAACTTAACCTGGCATAAATTGAGCCTGTTTCCTCTTGTCCTGTCATTTGTTACTTGGGAAAAGAAACTGACCCCTATGAAGGTTTACAGGCCCTTACATGCCTTTCACTGTTGTCTGTAATTCATCACCATGACATCCTCCTCCATTCCATGCCTCACTGAGGGAGTCCCACTTCTCAATCCTTAAATGATGTCTGAAAGTGTTGCCCAGACTTGCCCTCATCCAGGCAGCAGGAAGCAGGTAGATGGCGGAGTTCTTCAGGAGCTATGGTTGCACGTCTGCCAGGGAACCAGACAGGACCAGAGCTTTGGTTGGGACACTAGTGCGTGACTATTTGCACCTGTGAGCAGTTAGTACATCCTTGTCATGGCTTGGACCTGTTTTATTTGTGGGCATGTCCTATGCCAGGCAGCATTGCCGAATGGCAGTGAAACCCAGAGTATGCCTGATAGCCCCAGGGACAGATAATTGTCTCCAACCCAAGGGGTACAGACCTATCTTTAAAGACTTTGCTTTTCTACTCTATACAAGCCACATTGTGTTGTAGAGAGGTTGCCTGGTCTGCTGAGACACTTGATGGGCACAAGTCTTGTTGCTGATGCAAATATCTTTTCCCACAGCCATTCTCATCACTATTTGTGAAACATCAAGTCAAGTTAGATCAGTTAAATTACAAATATCCTGGGGTTTTGGCCTACACTTACCTCTAACTGCCAAAGCTTGTCCTTACCAACAGAAAACTGTCTTCATATTTATCTTTAAACAGAAGAGCTGTCAAGTCACTTGCACACATCCCTTCTTCCAAGGAATTTAAATTATATATACATCTACTGCTGAAAGGATAGCAGTTTCATGGCATTTTCTTTTCCCCACATCCTGCTATCACCCAAGTATATCTTTCTAATTCATGGTGTCAGATCCTTACTGATGTCCTGTCACTCTCCTATCTGAAGGTGAAAGAGGCAGAGATCTCTAGCTTAATAACAGACTCTTTTTCCTAATATGTCTTCTAAAAGAAGTCCCCACAATGTATTGCCTCTGCTCAATACTATTGATAAACACTGTAGATTTATGGCTGTATAATACTGTTTCCAAAAGGAGTTTAAGAACATTTTGTTAACTTTACCATGTAACTACTCACCAGTAATCATACAGTGGTCATTTCATCTGTTAATGAACCCATTTCTGTGAGAAAATACAGGAGTTCACATTATGTACAAGAAAGCAATTTCAGATAGGAAATAGACTGTACCAAATTGAGATTATAAATATATTTAGTCAGGAAGAATGTAATGGTCTAAGATGGAATTTGGCCAGGAGATGAAAGCTAACCTTATTCTACCCAGTGATTACTTAAACTTATATCTTTATAGAGAGAAACATAAAAGGATAGGAGACATTTGTGAAAAATAGCATGCTATTCCCCCCTCCCTCCCCGCTCCAATTTACTCTTTGCTATAGGTATTTACTTGTTTTTTTTACTATGCAAAGTTTCTTTGTAGTAAGATCAGGAAACTTGCACATATAGAATATATAGGGGATACACCATCAAAGACTGTTGAAGCTGAATCAAGAACAAAATACAAGAGACAGACTGTGCCAACCTGTGCTGCGGTCTGGTGGAGCAATCAGTCACTGAATCCTCTGCTAGAAAAAAGGTAACAGCTCATTTCCACTAACATCTTTCTGCATCTCCGGACCCCTTGAATTTTCACAAACACATCCATGAAGCAGCTGAGGTTACCAGCTTGCAAGCACTCACCTATGTACAAGTTACCTCTTGTCAGGAAACAAGACCCCTCCTCTCACCAGGGACATGGCTGTCCTTCTCAATATGTACCTTGTTAAAACACAGTTCTCTCTATTGCCCTTTATTTTTTAAGGTTTTGCTGCAGTACAGCTGCAATTGATTTTTCATAAAATAAGTTCCTTTTGTAATCATCAAATAAATTTGCATGGGAAAGCTCTCCTATATAAGCAGCTTTATTTATTTCATCATTCCTAACTTCACAGCAGTCAGAATTAACATGAAAAAAAGGACTCCACATCAGACAAAAAAAAATCCAGCCATGGCTAATACCGTTGTCTTCTACCACTGCATGAAAAGCTGAAGTTCTGAGAGATACAGAGAGATACAGAGACCAAAATTTGAATAACAAATTAATTTTTCCTCAGATACTTATGACTACAATAATGAATAGTGAAAGAATATGTAAGTGCTATACAGTGTTACCTAAGACAACTGAGTGACTAAGGTGCTTATTGTTATTTTAAGTAATCAAAAGTAGCTGCAGTCTTAAAAGAGTGACAGATCAACCCTATTTAGGAATATTTTTTAAATGGCTGTTCATCAGCTGGTTTTTTTTGTAGGAGGAATCAATTAGTAGAACCAAATTGTAGCACTGAATAGTACATCAGTAAAAATAGGTGATCACAGTCATCTTCTGCCCAGAGAAACAAAGGCAGTTTTTAGCATCTTCATGGGCTGCAAGCAACATCAGGGAGAAGAGTGATATATGTATTTTTCTGTAGGTCTTCTAGACTTTTGGTAGTAGCACAGTTGAACTGAAATCTGCTGGCAAATTGTACATGCACCATTGGTTTTCTTGACAATTACTGAGTTTAAAGTTTTCTGCAGTGCAGTCAGAGAATTGTCAAGAGCTATGATTACACATTAAGCTGTATACTTGTCATATCAGTAATAAAATCCTGGTTAATTAAGGTGAATTTCTGACTCTTTCAGTCAGAGACATGAATTTATGAAGATTGAAATGATCCATGAGAGCATGTCTGTTTCAGTGATTTTCAGTTTGGCTTTCACAATTATCACCTCTTTGTCTGGAGCAGATGAATGGGCAGATTTGCCCAATGTTAGGCTCCATTGTAATGCAAGGTCAGGTTCAAAAGAGATTAGGAAAAACTAATATAGACCATCCCACTCACAGGACAGAACAAAATGCTGTGTTAGTTTTCTCTGTGCCTTTATGCTATGTGGTTTTAAAACCTGCAGGTAGCAGACTTTCTTCACCTCTTTGATTTTACTGTTGACTTTAATTTTCCATAATCTACCCCAAACCTAGCCTAAAACACCACTCCTGATTCTCTATCCTTTCCTGTCTTCCTACTAATAATCCTCCCAAAACCTTCACAGGTTTGAGCAAAGCACTGCTATAAAACCTTCCTTGTTTTCTTTTACTACTAGTACTGCATGGTACAGAGATTTTCACAAAGGGAGAAGAGTATGGCAACCCAGCAGCAACCTCATGTGCTCAAATACTGACTGCTGCCCCAGGGAGTGGAACACATAGTGATAGACCAGAAATTGCTTTTGACCTCTGATAAGCTTTGCAGGAGGACCACACCTAAAATTCCAGTTACTAGACATGGAGAAAGAATTACAGATGTGTGAAGTGCTAACATGCATTCATATCTGCTTGTTATCTATTTTAACCTCAGCATCTTTTGTGTGTTACATTCAGCCAGTGGTGAGAATTAAAGCAGTGACTGGACAGACCATGTCCTCCAGGCATCTTACTGAACATGGCTAATGTAGTAAAGGTGAAGTTTTCTCTTATATGCCACTCAGTCTTATTGATTAAGGCCTACTGAGGGCAGGTGAACCAGTCAATGTAAAATGTAAATTTTAATTTATTTAATCAATGCCATGTGTTAAGGTATTAGTCTTTGATATGCAAAGGTACTGTTGAATTGCAAACCCATTGCTGGCTAGACTTAGAAAGACTTAAGTCTTGTTAATATTAATCACATGAACTTGGCCCTTTTTTCTGAGAAGGTTTTGGAACTATAGCTTTGCACAGACCATAACTTCCTTAGAAAACTTTTGCAGTATGCAATTTGGAAACCATTTATTATGCATCTATCTGGAGACGTTCAAGGTCAGGCTTGATGAGGCTCTGAGCAACATGATCTATTTGAGGATGTCCCTGCTCACTGCAGGGGGATTGAACCAGATGATCTGTGGAATTTCCTCCCAACCTGGGGCATTCTATAATTCTCTCTGTGTTATAACAAGGGAAAGGCAGGCTTTTACTAGCTCTTGCTGGTTAACTAGACATGACAAGTAATGAGACAGACTGGAGAACAGCAGTATGTCTGATAAAATAATACTCTCATCACAGGTCTCTGGATTTAGGGCAATCCTCCAAGATGATTATGAGGTAAGCTGCTGGGGTAGGCACAAGAGAAAGCTACCAGAAGCTAAGCCTGATGTAGGTGTACCCCAAGTTATACATTTGGCAAGACATATCTGTATGGGCTCTTCCCCACGACAGTGTGAACTAGATAAACTGTGTTTTATGGAAGAGTAAGTAATCCCACATTTATTATGAGATAAGAACATAAAAAGGGTAGCTACTGATAAGATTTGACTTGTCTGCCTGATTGTGAGGTGCATCATATTCCCACTGGTCAACAGTAACTGGTTTATTAAAAGCTGATAATAACAGGCTAATGCAAAGATCCAGTTTTATTAATGTTTATCTTGGTACTAAAAATGCAGTGATGACAGTACAAGTAGTAAAAGACAATGGAATGTTTATAGTGTGTTTATTTAGCTAGCTCAAACAAAATTGATAAAACAAACTTGTGCCAGGGAGATGGCTTTGTTTTGATAAATTATCCACAGAAACCTTTTTCTCTAAAGGTTGACTGATCAATCAAGGCTTTCTGTGTCATTTTATACCGTCTACTGTGCACATACAATCTACCACGATAGCCAAAGCATGCTTGCTTTTTGAAGTAACTGCTTTTCATACACTCTTTACCAAATCCTCCAAAACAATTTACAACAATAATTGCTTTAACACCAGTCTAATTCATTATCAGCTTTGCATTCTGTAATTAACTTACCATCAGTTCACATTAACACAAATGAAGGCTAGCTCTTTTCCCGAAGCTCTGGTCAAAGAAAAAGCCTACAGTTTATGGGACTCATCGTTCCTCCTGGCAAGGGAGCTTCAGACGCAGGGACCTCCGCTGGCCTCTGGGGAGGCCTGGGATGTGTAACCACACAAGAGATGAAGTCACATCTGTCAGGGGAGTGTAGAGGGGCATACTCTTAGTACCTTATAAGTACCTAAGTTAAGCAGTATGACTACCATGGCATCTCAGTTCAAGCGAACATTTAGAAATTGAAAGGATAAAGGATCTGCACTGAGGCTCCGGCTCCTGGCTCCCTGTGGATGCAATAAGAAAGCGTTGTAATCCCTAAATCAAATTGTTGCAGGCTCTGTGACAGAGTGAGGCATCCGTGCTCTCTTCAGCTCAGCCACTGTAGCAGTTACAGTGCCATTGAGAGCTGATGGCAGATGGAAATGTGTCTGCACTCAGGATGAAGTCTCCAAGAACTCTCAAATTATTATATTTTTTTTTCTGTTTGCATAAATCATACTTATGAACCAGGATCCTGCGCTTTGCTTGTATGAACGGGCTGTGTTGATGCATTTATAACTTAGGGAAGAAAGTTTGAGGTGTTCATGTGTGGAAGTTTGCATGAAAGTAACCCCTCAAAATCTTGGAAGGGGTAGACGAATAACAGTTCAAACCATCTTTTGTTCTTGATGCAGAAGATAGCTGTAAGGAGGAAAAGCTGACACCTTGGAGACTGCAAATGTCAAGCAGATGTGCTGCTTCACTAATTTTCAACAGGTTCAACCTTTTCTGCTAACATCCTAAGTGCCAGTAACGTCTTTGTAACACAGACACCATAGGAAATGCATTTCTGCATAACGAGCAACTGGGAAAATTTATCCAAATTTAATTATGAGTTTTTGACTACTGCTTTATCACGCACAGCACAATATGTATATAACTAGGATGTGATTAAATGGTATATTCATTTAGGGCCTGCCCCATTCAGGTCTGAGTACTTTATCCTAGTGACTAGATTCTGTGCTGTCATTCGTATTTTGCAAGACTGGCCTAGAAATATCTCAGTGATAGCATGTAAATCATAGCATACTTTGCAGCTACTGTAGGGTTACATTTCCTGTAACAGTCTCCAAAGTGAAGAAATTAAGCGTAAACTTTTATTAACACCAGCAACTGTATGTACAAAATGTGGAAACATAAATGCACTTACTTACGGTACATACAAGGTGCAAACAGGCTGCAAAATGAGCTATAGAGTAAATTCTGCTGTAGATTCCTAACTCCTTTGAATTATCTCTACAAGACTGTGCCATTTATAGCCATCCTTGAACCTTCTCCTTCTAGAAGCAGCCTCATTGTAACAAGGACATGGTACAAATCTCACAGGTTAATAAAAGACCTAATAACCTTGTGTCTTCAGTTATTTGAAAGACATTACAACAAATGCATGTGTTATCGGTGCTATCTTCTGGATGCTACAATTGCTTGTTTTGTAGTAAATGTTCTTCAGGAATGGCAAGGATTTTTCAAGAAGAGAAACATTTATGCTTTTAGCTGGTAAGTGATTTTCAGAAGACTGAACTTCCCCTAAACCAGGTAGGCTATTTGCTGTTTCAGCTGAGCTGAGCTGGAAAGGTCACAGCATGGATGACATGCTGTTTCTTTTCAGTCTCATTGGGCAATGATCTGTACAGTTACTATACAGAATCTCTCTACAGGGGGCTGCAGAGTCAGCCAGTCATCCAAGTCCTGCCAATCACAGATATTTGTGTGTGACAGGTGAACACGTTAAACTTAGGAAGGACATCTTGCATTTCCAGTGTAATAAGCACTAAAATGATTAAAAGTAAAAAATATTTTCCCCCCTTCAGGAAGCCAATTTCTAACCAGGAGATATTTTTCAGGCTTGCTTTACTGGAACTTTCCCTGCAGGAAGAGAACTAAAGGCCAAAATAATGTATAAATTCTTACCTGAAAAAACCCTTCACTATTGCCTTCAAGGAAAAACAATGGCAAACAGACTGACTTCTGATTTCTGAAATATAAACATTTATTAAACACATGTAGAGATTTAAGGCATTGGGATTTAAGGCTGTTACACTGCACCAATCTTGAATAATGTGACTGTATCCAGTGGAAATATCCCAGACTTGGTCTAACTTATTTACAGTCAGAATCTCACCAATGACAGCTCCATCTTCTTTACGCCTCTACTAGTTTTTCAGAAATGATTTGGACTTTAGAAGTGACTATTTGCAACCAGTGCATCCCTCAGTTTCCCCTGAAGAAATGCTGAAATATGTTCATGTGGAAACACATGCTTTGTTAGCCTGTGAATTTTGTACAAGCAGGTAAATTAATTGTAATTTATATAACCCATGGAAGCCAAAGAAGTTATAAACATCCTGTGATTTGCAGGTCTTGGTCCTGAAACTGCATTCTTTTCCATACTTGTCATCCAGAGAAAAATAGTACTGCAAACAACCTGAGATTTTCCTGAGCAATTCAGATCATATCCATGAAGAATAAAGGTATTAAAGTAACTGATTGTGTATAATTACACTTCCTTTGTTTTTCTTTTTTTTTTTTTAAAAACTAAATACATATTTGCTACAAATCCATAAGAATGAAAATTTCAGTTTACTAGCATTCAGGAAAAAAAATCAAATAAAAGAAGAGGAAGATGAAAAAGACCCACTGCTTGTTTGAGTACTAGAGACTACTCACCCAACCCTTCTTTACCATCTATGGAGCCATGACCCTCTGATGTCTTTGCACCTGAACAGTTTGGATGCAGGGACAACTGGGATGGGCACATTTGTTGGCTGTGGGTGAAATGTGGGATAACTTTGCTTCCGGCACCAATACACAGGGACAAACCTTGGACGGAGTGTTTAACAACCTACTTACAGCTTTCATACAGGACTCTCTGGATGTTGATGAGGAACAGGGTCAGATTTGTGGTACTATTTACAGGTTCTTCCCAACACCAGCTCATACAAAGGAAAGTACTTGGGTTCTTACCTGCTTTGCATCAGAAACATCAGTTGGAAGGATCATACTTCTTCATGTCCACTTGATTATAACTTAGGCTACTGTTTTGCCAATTTATGGTACAGGCCTTGCTGGTTTTAAAATGTGCCAGACAGCTCATATGCTTCTTGAAGGGTAAATATGGGAAACAAGTCAGTCCTCCTACTAGCACACAGAGGCACTCAGCTCTCAGTGGGAGGATGTTTTTGAAACCTCTAGATTTATGCCCTTAACCTTTAAAACAATTTTAAGTTGTGGTTTGTTGGTTTTTTTTCATTTGGGTTTTATTGCCGTCATTTTATTTTTCCAAATTGGTCCTTCAGTGAAGAATTTGTCAAATAGGTTGGTGACTCCTTGCCCAGAGTCCTCGAATGGGGGTTCTGAGGCTTAGTCTCTGTTTGGGGGCTTTTACAGGCAGCACAGCAGAGCTCTTGACCCACTATGGCAATGAATAACCAGATTTAACATTAGCATTAAAATCACTCAATATGGATGTACATTTGAGGTTCTTCCAGCCTTGTGTGTCTTAAGGGACTCTGGGGAATTAAGACAACACAATGAATATGGGGAATGAAGGTTTAAAATGCAAAGTTTAAATTAATCAAAATAAACCAGCCAAAAGCTTTACAAACAAGTCATTGAAAGCCCAGTGTAAAAGCATCATACAGAACCCATCTTTTTCTTTTTACTCTCCCCTCCAGAATAGCTTATGGAGAATTTCCTTATAGCTGTGGGAAAGACCTATAGAGATCCAATTCCATCCACTGAATCCAAATTACCTAAAGAATGTTGGCATTGTCTCACTACTCTTATGAAACTGTGCTCATCTATAGCAATAATTTGCTTTTGTCTCTTTGTACCTGAGGCTGTATTTGCGAAATATAAAAATTCAAGGTAAAAATGGCTCTTTGGTGTGTAATTTCAAATAGCAAGCATAAAGGAGAGATGAAATTCTAACATAAAGGCAAATGATTGAGAAAAAAACTACTGGCATTGAGGATTATTCTAAGTCATATGTTTACTCAGATTAATTAGTCAGGATTAGTTTCTACTGGAAATTTATGCAGTACCTTGATCATTGAACTTCACTGATAATTATTTACTTACTTGCATCCTCATAAAAAGAGGAGATAAATGGTAGTTGATGAAAGGCTCCAATTTATTGTCCCTGAAGAAATAAAAACATATTTATTGCTGTTATATGGAATAATCACTCAGAGAATTTCTAGATTCTTACTTTGAAAATAGGATTTTTATTAACTGAAAGGAGTTATTTAATAAAAATAAGAGGCAAAATATTCTCTCATACTGGGATCAAACTACTCATTATTGCTTTGATATACTTTTTTATTAAAAAGAAAAAGACTTGTTCTCTTGAGGATAATGTTAAAGTAGGCTTACAGAATAGGTAGAAGGGAAATCGTGACAAGTTCCTTGTTTGTTTGTTTGTTTTTTGTTTCCTGCCTTGCTTCCTTCCTTGTTTCCTTCTATCCTTGTTTCACAAAATCATTAAGGCTGAAAAAGACCTTCAAGATCATAAAATCCAGTTTTCTACCCAACATAATTTTGACCACTAAACCATGTCCTGAAGTGCCACGTCTACCTGTTTTTTGAAAAACCTCCAGGGATGGTGACTCCACCACCTCCCTGGGCAGCCTGTTCCAATGCCTCACCTCTTTGCTTCTTGACTTCTCTGAATTTAAGACTGAACATCTGCAAAAAAAAAAAAACACTGAGGGACCTGTTTTTAAACTGACAGCCTTCAGGTCAATGTGGTTGTCTCTGTGCCCTTCTCCTTAAGTGTTTTCTAACAAACCTTCAGCATTTTCTGGCATGGTGAATATGTTTGTTTACATGTACAGCAGTTAATACAGTAGATGTTCAACTCAGTTTGTCTTCAGGCATTTCCATGTTTTGTCTGTTATTTAATAATGTAGCATTTAATAATGGCCAACCACACAGATTTAATGATCACAAGAGGGAAGGACTCCATTAGGTTTCTTTGCTATTATACTCCATAGGAAAATAAGCATTTTTTTTTCTGTTAATGACAGAATAAATTCTTTAAATTTACAAATTCCACTTCCTAATTCTCTGTATAAATCAGTGTAAAGAAGTTATATCTAAATGTCCAGCTACTTCTTACAATTTATATTGACATACTTCAATACATATGATGGATTACAACATTAGTGCAATCTGTTTGGAAACACAGTTCTGGATTCATGAAGTAATTGCTGCTGCTGAAAGTTCTGGGCATTTTTAGCTTCAGCTAAGATTCAGCTATCTGGAAAGCAAGTTTAAACGTTTTGTACTTTATGTAAGTGCATATTGATTAAGTTACAAGTTGTAAAATGGAAAATACAGTTTAACTAAAAGCTGAGTTAAATTCAATATTAATGAACCACATATACTACGAACAATATCTACAGAAGATGATTAAGCTTCCACACTAACAAAGCCATTTTGTTCTTATGCTGTTTGCAGCATAATAGTGCAGAATAGTGCTGCTCAATTTAACTGGATTCTTCTGATTTACAAGGAAGAGTAAAATTTACATTTGCCTCTTGGTAAAGTCCTCACCTCCAGCCATTTTAAGGAAAATGTAATTTTACCTACCTTTACCTAGCTATTTGCCATGCTTGCTTTATTTTCCACACAAAGGGCGAGTCATCTCAGTTCTCTCCACTCTCATAGAACAGTTGAGGTGCAGGGTGATGCTTGTTAAGGGTCAGCATACAGCTTCAAAAATAGCTGAAGGAGAGGAATCTCAGATTTACTGTGTGATTCCCAGATACCCTCCACTCACAGAGCCTGTTAGATGTTGGTTATGAATATCTAGGAAATAATAAACTCAGTGAACATTTTAGGGAACAGGAGAACATTTCTGCAAACTTCTTTGGAAAGTTGCTTACCATTTGCAGTGCAAGAGAGCCTAGGAACTGACTGGCTGTGTCCATGAAACAAAGGCATTACACAGATGCAAGTTAAAATAAGAGATGGCTTTAATCTTTCCTTCAGAGAATTGCATTTCATGAGAATTACATTTCATGTTCAACAGCACCAGTGGAACAAAACAAACAAAGCAGAAGGTGAGAGAGGCAGCTCCTACAGATGTGTTTTGTACAGCATAGAGTATATAAAAGTAATGAGCAAATTAGAAGTGGCAATTGCATTTGCTTCCAGCCTACTCGTTAATTCTTGCTATAGCCTGTGTTTCTGTGAGGCAAAACCAATTTCTAAGGCTTGGTCATGATCCTTTTATGTTTTCAATTTTCTTTTTTTTTCCCTTTCTTATCTGTGCATGTCTGCTTTTGGAGCTTTTGAACATACAATCATGGCATGCCTTTACCCTCCTGTTCCAGATGAAAGGCAGAAAAAGTCCACTTTGAAATATCTCCAATGGATGAATTGAGCACAGCACATTTTCAGCAAATACTCCTTCCCCCAAAGTCTCCCGGTTTAAATTTTCAATTAATTTACTGCTGTTTGTATGCAAAACCTCTAATTATGTTGCCCCAAATAATAATCTCCAA
>VWZY01007786.1:711-81407 GCA_013399075.1 Chloroceryle aenea | reverse complement strand
TTTTAACTCATGTTTTTACCATGAGGACAAGATGGAGACACCATTCTTTCTGTGGTAGATACTTACCTTCTCCCCATGCAATATTCCTCTTGCCTCTTATGACTTATTTCAAGATGTTACTTTAGATTTCTGTTTGCTGCAGAGAGTTATAAATATGGATTTGTGTAACCTAGTGTTTATTTAATGAATCCAGTGCTCATTAGACTGGAAGTGAATTGTTAGCTGCCTTTTCTGAAATGTAGTTAAAAATAAGAGCCTTAGTTAGCAACTGGCTTCAAGTGTCTCAATTTTGCTGTAGCTGAAAATGAATCGATGAAACAGATACTAGTCAGTATGCTCTGCACATCATACCAGCATACAGGCAGATATGAATATTCAATATCACTATGAGTTTTTAGGTAAAAAGGAGCAGAAAAGTTGCACTTGATATAACCTTCCCTGCTGCAGAGGAGGAGACTAACATCAGAAGATATGAGATTTCTCCCCCTGTGAAAGTCTGCATGAGACAAATGTCTTGACTAGCAGGAGGTACCTGTGTGCACATGGGTCCTTGTGGGAGGTGGAGATTCTGTGCGATGCAAAGAAGACTGAGCACTTCACATAAGAATTTTGGAAAATAAATTACTGGGATGTGATTTGATTCAATAAACATGGTTGGAATTACCATTACTTAAAAATAACAATAATAATATATGTAAGTTCCTAGCCACTGGATTGTGAAAAAAATTGGATACTCTTTATATATCCTACTGAGTGAACCTCACCTTCCTTTTAGTACAATAAAACTGAAGCAATAATTCTGCAAAAGAGTTAACTATTAGAGAGAGATGTCCCTCATCTCATATCAGAGAGAGAAGTCCGTGTTTACTGTTCTGTAGTAGAGTGGAAAACACTTAATTTTTCCAGTAGGAAGAAAAGGAAATAATTATCCCAGGAAAAATGTGATCTGAGATAACCCTAAGACAAGATGCCAATAGAACTGTGCAAACCAGGGGTGAAATGACGGTATTAGGATCAGTATACTCATAACCTCTTTCACTGTATTTTCTTCAGTTGAAAGATTTGTATTTGACAGTTGAATACTTGAAGTAATTTTGTGATGCTCATTAGATGATTGCTTTATTTTCTTCTTTTGATAGAAATCCCTTCCCTCTGATCCCATTCCTGAGGAATTTGAGGTCTATTACAGTGCGGTGTTGCCCATTGGTAACTATGCCTTCAAGTACTCTTTCCCTGAGACACTGCCAAACTTGGCACTGAATGGAGCAATCCCCAGATCCTCCTGCTGCTCAAGAAGTTGGATTGACAAAGGCCTCCCTCTCTATTTGGCCTGTGTAGGACCTGGCTTATGAGTTTCAAAGGATTCATCAGATTATGAGAGCCCAAAGTAGCCTGAGTTTCTCTTCACTGCCTAAATTTGCCAGCTCCAGATTTACCAGGGGGACTAAAGGGCCTGTTACGGGGTGCAGCCCCTGCCAGTCTATAGAAAGTGGCAATGAAGACATATCCATGATTCTCTTCTACTACTGCCTGCAGGAAGGCAAAGGCTCTGAGCAACTGTTATTCCCCTACAGCTGCTCCTTAACCCTCTTGTTGGCATCGCCCTTGTTCCCAGCTAAGGTGAGCAGGAGAATATGACCATTAAAAATAGGAGCATAGATTATTTTTCTTTTTTGCTATATTCTTTTTTCTTTGCATGGAAGTTCAACCAGCACAAACTTGAATGAAAAGGGTTCCACCACTGAAGAAGAAAGAAGGGAGAACAAACCTCTCTGATTTCAGGGGGAATTTTCTGTCTAAGTTTATTTGCATTTGGGAGAAATCATTCACAAAGAGATCAGTTGGTGTCTGCAAATAACATAAGAGCAATGCAGATAAACAAAATGCACATTTTGGGCAGGAGGTGATGGATGGTTAAAACCAAAATCCAGTCACATATGAAATACTTTGAATCTGGTGCTTCCACCTCCAGTCATACCAACGGAGCTCTGTCTCTTGTGATCCCTAAAGGCATTTGCAGTTTGTCTAATTGAGAAAGGAGATGTATAAAAGCCTTGGGATTTACATAATTAACTGGATGTATTAAGGAAAGGTCTGAATTCACAATTCACTAACCTAGAGCTTGTAAAATGCTGATGACCCTAAGGGCTGGCCAGAGATTTCAAGCTGTCTTTCAGAAGTAAAACCTTCCCATCCACTTTTCCTGATCCACTGAAGTCTCCATGGATAGATCATCACTGTTTCACTCCCCAGGAGGTGGTAATGCTCTGCTGTTCCTCAGGAGAGCACTGAAAACCACAGCGCTGGGTTCTTCTAGCTGACTCAATCACAGCTCTGTAAGCACAGCCATAATCAGCTGTATTGCTCAAAGGCTGAAATTGTCCCAGTCTGTTTTCATTTTGGTTTTGTTTTGTTTTTTACACACTAAAAATGTATTTAAATTAATGTTATTTAGCACAATCACTAGCTGAACTAATTTCATGCTCTCTCACAGCCTTCTTTGGGGCACAGCATAGCACTCTGTGCTGTCTGCTGTGACTGTCTCCTTATCAGGTTGCTCAGCAGAAAAGAAAATAATGCTAAAATCAAAGTCATCCTAGTGGAAATAGCAATTCTCATGAGTCCCCTTTTGCAAGGAAAAGTCAAACTTTTCATGCATTTATACATTCCTTTTCCACATGCAGTTTTAGACTGTAAGGGTTATAAAGGAGAAAATTGAATTTTTCCTTCTACAGCATAAAGTATCACAGAATATTTATGGTTGGAAAGGACCTCCTCTATCATCGAGTCCAACAACAGCCACAACAAAAAAAAACTAAAAAAAAAAAACAAAAACCACCTAAATACCCTGATCAAACATGACTTCAAAAACAAAAAATNATTCAAGATGAGGCCTCACAAGTGCCGAATACAAGGGCACAATCACTGCCCTTCTCCTGCTGACCGCACTATTCCTGATACAAGCCAGGATCCTGCTGGCCTTCCCAGAAAACTGGCCTTCTGGGCCACCTGGTCACACTGCTGACTCATATTAAGCCAGCTGTCCGCCATAAAGTTCAAGAAGAATACAACTATGCAATATTGAAATTATCTTAGGAAAAAAAATTATAATTTTTATATAAAAAAATAACTAATAATTAGAGGATAATGATCTTTCCTATCAGAAGGACTTAGCCTGATGTCTCTGCAGGTGGACTGGAAGAGTCAGTTCAAAATAGCTCATACAAAAACCTACTGAAGTCAATTCCACCCATCTTTTCCTTCACCAAGTGTAGAACACCAACACTTAACAGGTCAGCTGGACCACCTAAGATTCTGCTGTTTTTGAAACTTTTAAAACTTGAATTTGAATGTACCTCATATTTCTCAGTGAGATATCCTTTTCAGAGAAACTGGACAATGGTATATATCCAAAAGAATGATGTCAGGGTCATTCCCCACAAGCTGGACACAAATATGACTCTGAAACGCTTGCCCATAACCCAGTAAAACTGCAAGAAGTCAGAAAAGACTTGTGTTGATCCTGTAGATGTTAAAATTATAAACTTTATTACTGAATGCGAGGCTACATTAAAGATTGTCTCTGCTTTTAGCTGAATCTTTAGCTTACCTATAAAGGCAGGCTATTGTAACTAAAATTTTCATTAATATCCAGCCCCAGATGTATGTATTTTTTGATTGATACATGTGATGGAAATAGTCTTCTTTTATCCCTGTCTGTTGGTAGACTTTACAGGAATGCTTTGCTATGTGCTGTCCCACATCCCACCCTTTCTACATCCATAGCAAAGCTTCACTAAACTTGGCTTATTTTCAAAACTCATTGTTTGTGACAATTAAAAAACATACTTCAGAACACCATATAATAAAAGCAACCAAAATACGTGAGAAATAATTTCTAATTTCAGGCAAGAGCTGAAAATTAAAATAAATAAAGACCAAATGCCACTTACTGAACTTTCTTTTTCGTATGCAGAGATCACTGAATGTTAGTTCTATTATCTTTCTTGCAAGAACAACACAAGACATTTCTGATATGGTACAGGTTCATCTGCCAGCTGAAGGAGAAGAAAAGGCAATTAAGAACATAATAAATTAGGTCCGTTGCTCTGGGCTGAAAATATCCAGTTAAGCATGCTGTGAATCTGAACATAGAAGAATGTTAGGAGAATCCTAAAAATCACAGGAGATGAGGCAAGAGAGAATTTCTCATGATATTATCACTTGACCTGTTTCCTCTGCCTTCCTCATCTCCCCTAGCCAAGAATATATCTGTAGCGAAACCACCTCTGGCCCTCAAGGCTAGAGTCAGGTGCTCTGTGTATAAATCCACATTCCTGGGGGATGTGTGGGCTAAATAACAGCCTGGACAACTTTTCCAGACAGAGACTGTGATAGAAGAACACCCATCTGTGCACCTCAGTGAGGACATCCAACCCTGATGTGCAGATCTGTGGGATCTAGGGGGTCATTTCAACTTGCCTTCCTCCTGCTCCCATTTCCTCTCTAACCCAAACTTGCTTCATGTGTGAAATTGAAGCAAAAAAAGTAATACTGGCCCTATAAGGCAGGGAGAAACTTGTAGCTCCTCATGGAAGAAGGTGCAGAATTAACTCCTTTACAAGTGACCTTGTGCATTTTGCACATTTGTCACATGTCATTTAACCAGCGTTGGTTTTGCATTTGGGGACAACAGTGGCAAAGAATTGCTTCTGTTATATTTCTTGCACTTCTTTTTTGTCAATCTCTTTCTTGGTAAGTCTGCACCCTGGTGCAAACTTAGGTCAGCACTCCTCTGGTATGCATGTAAAACAGTAATGGGAAACAAGGCTCTGAGAAATGAATCTAGACCACATTATTCTTAAGTAAGCACATCAGGCAGTTGGTCCAGGTCCAGCCAGACACAGTTCCCATGAAACTAAGCCTTATCTTTATGTTTCACTGTAATCTGAAGGAAATGAACACAGAGCCCTAATATTATATCTGTTTTACAGCATCTGTCCTTGCAAACTGAGGTTGCAGAATAGACCATTTCTCTGTTGGTTGTTTGGTTTTTTTTTTCTGGTTCCTTTTTTCCCAGAGCTACCATGTCCTGTTGCTCAGTGCATGCCTGTGAAGCACATGCTGATAAACCTGTTACCACTACCTTAAAATCATTGCTGTGCCATGCACAGGTCACCTCTGAGCCTGCACTAGATTTATTAAAGTCTTCAGTTATTTTTGTAGGCAGCATCACTTGTTTTTCCATCCCTTTCACATCTTGCACCTGCTTGATGTGCAGCCAAGCTGCCTCCTGCCAGCAGCTTGCACGTGGTCAGCCGTCCTACGCCAGGGAAGAAGATTGGCCTCATCTGCCAGACTATTAGCAGGCACAATTGTTCCACTGATGGGTTACCGTTTGGACAGGAGCAAAGTGATCACATGTTCATATTTAAATAGCTCTGGTCTTTGGAATAATGTCAAGCTAGTGTGGGCTTGCTGGTGGTATCAAAATTGGATTCTAGGATCTACCACAGGCTGGCTGCTAAGTCTTTCTTGTTTACATGGTTATTTACATCACAGAGGGGCTGACTGAATTTACATATGCCAACCATGGTGACCACACTGCAGCGTGGAGGTACAGTAGCCTGGTGACCACCTCTATCCCACATCAGCCACCCAAATCAGTGGCTGCTTGGAGAACATCATGGGCTGTGGACTGAGGATTCTTCTGCCAGCACCCAGCTGAACAGCTGCAGGATGGGCATGGCCTTTGAGATGGATATTGCTGCAATCTGATGTGAAAATTGTGACAGATTATCTCCATTCATCAAACAAGAGAATAGCAAAAATGGCCATTTTAATATGGGCAGAATTAAACTTGAATGCAGATAAGAATGAAACTAGTTGTCTAAGCAGAATAAAATTTTTATAACTTTTGCAGTGGTTTATAAATCATCCCTAGCTATTTCATGCTTGAGTGGAAGCTTTTTGTGGAAAACTGATCTTCTCTTACTACAAGCATTTTGCTCCTGTTCTGTGGAAAAAGGTTTCGTTCAGTTTGTAGAAAGAGGTTAGAAATACAGTCTTGTTGGGAAATGGTGGAATTCTTGAGACAGTCCAGGAATAAAGAAACCACAGAGAGATAAGGTGGGAAATGGGTTATTAACTCTCCACTAAACTATCAATATACTCTGGAAATGTTGCAGAAATTTCCTCTCTTCTTTGGTATGGCACTGGGGAAATCTGTATTGATTTTTAAATATAAATATACTGTTTGGAAATAAATGTCAAAGGTAAACGTAGAGGTGGATATTTAAAGAGTAAACAAATCTTTGTACTGTTGAGTTCAGTTAAAAGACAGGTAGATCCATGAGTGTTGTCAAGCAGCAAATCCTGGGTTAGTGCACATAATGCCTCTCAAATGTCGTTTGATATTAGGAACAGATGAACTTTTCTCATAAGAGATTTGTTACTACTCTCTTCTTTACTGAGGTGCCTATTTTCTGGAAGCTTGGAGAAACCTATCTCAGCATTATAGAATTAAAGCATTTTAAGTGATGGATTTTGGCAGAATTCTATTTCATTGTCTCCTTTATAATTTCACCTATTCATCCAGATTGGAATTTAAAACCTGTTTAAATATATCATTAAACATTTCTGTTTACTTACAGGATAGATGCCTCTATTTCTCATTTAGCAAATTAGTGAACTGAGGCATAGTGAGATTGTTTCAACTCACCACTGGTGTGAGTTTTCCCTGTGACTGCGTTCAGCCCACACACAGTGTGTAGCTGAGACAGGTGATGCATCTAGTAAGCAGGGAATAACCTGCGGTATTAGTTCCAAAGTGAGAAATGACCTGACCTATTGCTGATACTGTCTTATGGAACTGAGAATCATACCAGAGGAGATAGGAATGATCTCAGGAGCTTAGGTGTTGGTTTAGGGTTTTATCTGAAGGCAGCTGAAAAGAATGCAAATATTCCACTGGCATGTGTGGGTTGCTTAAGGTTCTCAGAATTTCAGCCACTTCAGCAGTTCATAATTTAATAGTTTCTAGTGGAGTTACTGGAATGGAAGTAAAAGGCACCTCTTACAGCACAAAACCCTAAAATAATAAGATTTACAAATTAATGCACCAGATAGTTCAGCATCCAGTCTTGATCAACATTTCAGTTGGAAACAAACGAGATGATACTTCTGAAAATTATTTGTGTGGAAAAAAAACCAAACTAGACTGTTGGGGACTATATAAGTAAACTGTGCTAAATGATGCAATGATACAATTTTTTCTTCAGCTTGTGAATACACTTCTGTTATTTCACTAATTCTCATTAGATGTAGGTTTAATATGGGGTGCTGGTTTATCCCATAGAATTTAGTGGAATGAAGGGGCCAAAAAAAGATCAGTTTTGTTGTCTTCCATTTTAACATTCCATTGGTCATTGAAAAACTTGATGTTTGGACAGGTTGCTACAGTGCATAACTTCAGCTACCTTAATGTTCTGATTTTGCTGTGAATTGCATTCTAAAAATGCTTCTGGTTTACCCAAATCTGATAATTTTTAGAATTCATTACATTCAAAATGGTCTCTTATCTGAACAACAGATAACAGTTATAGAGCAAATGAAAATCAGTACCGAAAATACGTATATTCATATACACATCAAAAAGCTGAGTGCATTTATATTTGTATGTAACAAAGTTTTAGAATAACTGTGAATCTTAATCCAATAACTGAAATTAAAATCATGTTCTAACATAGTAGCAGAAACCAATGGCCAGAGATATTAGTGGATGGTTATCGACACAAATTATACTACTTACATACTGCCATAATGTTGGTACAGATGCTCAACTGCCAGTTTTAGGCATTGAGTAGGTGGATTTGGAATCTTTAGCAGTCCAGAAGCAATTGCTTTTGGCAGGCTCTGGAAAGATTATAGATCCATGAGGTAATTTATGACCTATAGCTTCAGCTCTCCTGTTTAGTGCATGTTCCTATCACATACAAAATCCCATCCCCCCTTGTTATCTGAACATGATCCATTGGACAAATGGACTATGTGATCCTCATTAGGTATTTCTATAAACTTAGAAGAAGCCAAAAATCCAGTGTCCTCTAAATATTCAATGTTTCTGAAAGAAGAATAAAAGAAACACAATTTGAAACTTTCTCTTTTTTGTTCTATTTATATATGACCTAAAATCACAGATTGAAAATATACAAAATTTTATTAAATTCTGACTGATGGTTTCCATGACTGGTAGATTGCTCTTGGTCAGAACTGTGTGTATTAAAGTGCTCAGTTGATTTAGAATGTGGATGTAAATGGCAAAGCTCAGTTTATGAGCTTTATTATTTCTGGAGTGAGGTTTTGCATAGAGTTCATTAATCTACTTGATTTTTATGAGCTCATTCTCAACAACAGCCACTTTCTTAATAGATATTTTGACACTGAGATTTAATGACATTTAAGAAAATGACAGATCCATGCAAAGAAGTTGCAAGTCATACATATCAAGTTGATCAGTCATGAGAAAATGGAATCTCTGCTATTCTTTTTCCATTTAGGTTTTAGTTCTTCAGTTTACCAGTCTACTCTGGTAGTTTGAACATAATAGCCTGTATAAAATAACTTTTTTTTTTTCTTTCTTTCAAGAAAGAATTTTTTTTTTTTTTACTTGCCCACAAACTATGAGAAAGAGAAAGCAAACAACTAGAGGATCTCAAATACCCTTACATTTTTTGAGAACTTCTCAAAATCAGTATAAACCAATTTGATAAAACTAAGTCCTCCAACATTTATGCACCTAATCCTCCATCACTTTATGGACAGCTATTCCTCTATTTGTACAAGCCACACTGCCTCTGAAAATATATTTTACATCCATACCAGTATAAAATTTGAGTATGTGGCATTGCAATTCTGAGGCAAAATCAGGTCAAATCTCTTATTGACAAGATTCTACTTAATTCTATGGTACTTTTTCTCATCAACCCGAGTCAGTAGTTCAGAAAAAAACTTTCTTCTTTGGATTTATAACAGAACATTTTATCTTAAGCTTTATTTTGAATATATTTTTCATGTGCAAAAAGATCTCTACATTTTAAATGTATGCATATATTTAAGCTGACATTGGTTTTCATAATGAACATGAAAATGTAATATACATAGCCAGCTCAAGCTCATTACTGTGCTATTTTAATAACTTTCATAGCCATATTTGTGCTAAAATAAATAACCTTTTTTCTTAACAGCCGAATTACTTACAGACAGCAATATGTTCTTGCTGTAGGCAGAGGAAGCACCATCTTTTATGATGGCCTGAAGCCCTTCACCCTGTAGATATGGTTGCAAAAGGATTAGGGATATAGTCCTGCAGAGAACATAGATTTTTTCCACTGCGTATGAAGCAGTTTAAACTTCGTGCATGCATTCTCTTCTTTGAAATGTCTGTCTGGTTTAGCACAAGTTTTTTAGCTCTGAAATGCAGCACTTCTGCAATATGTTCTCAACATAATTCTGGAGGAGTGCCTGTGTGAATAGAGGCACTCACAGTGAAGAAGTAATGTGATCTTCTGAATAGATAATGTAAATTGGAGAGCGACAGCAAAGATCAGACAGGTTTGTGCGTTATTTCATTCCACTTGCAGGAATTGTTAGTTGTTGTTTGTAGTCAATACTGTTTTTCCAGCGTGTTGCACCTCTTAATGTAAAGATCTATCTTTCTAGTAGGGGACAGGCTCTTAGAGTACTTAGTTTTGTACAGTCAGTAGCATGCCTTGCTTTTTTTCTTGATTGTTTTATGGTTGTCTCCAGGTTCTTATCATCTGGATGCATGAATATGGACTGACAAGTTAACTTGTTTCATTGTAAGGACAGACAAAACAGTGAAGATAAAACATACTCATCTTTAGAGTCATAATTTCCTTTAGAAGTCCTGGTAAACTGCTATGCAAAGAGAAGTAGAATCACAGAATTGACCACTTTAGGATGGACCTTATGTACCTCCAGTACAAACTCCTGATCCAAGCAGGGCCACCTGTGAGATCAGACCAAGCTGCTCAGGGCTTTATCCAGTTGCATCTTGAACCTTACCCCCAAGGATGGAAACTGCACAAGCTCTCTGGGCAGTCTAATCCAGTGCCTCATTATCCACAGTGCTATTTCTTTCCTTATATCCAGCTGGAATCTATTCTTTTAATTTTTGACTCCTGCCTCTAGTTCTCGTCCTGTGCACTTTTGTGAAGAGCCCAGCTCAGCTCCTACCTCCAGGTAGGCAGGGTCAGGCTGCTGTAAGACCCTCCTGAAGCTCTCTTTCATCCATCCTGAACAAGCTGAGGAGGGAAAGGGGTTAACAGAGAGAGGACCTATAAATCTATAACTACCCTGATGTTGACACAAGCCCATCTCCCTCCATCTCTGCTTGCATCCTGGTGTACTCCACTGGTTTTCCCCAAGTTTGTCAATGTCTTACTATATCAGGACCAGACTTGTGCAGAAATAATTGCAGAAACAAGGTCTTTGCATTGTCGCTTGTACATTTTTATACCATTCCTTTCCCTTGCTATTCATTGAGCTAACCTCTCAGCACCGTTAAGAAAGCAAAATCTATTATTGCTCCCTAAGATGTATTGCTCATAACAACAACTATCTTCTTGGAATCTCATTAAGAACATTATACTTGATTTTCCTATAATGTCTTATTTTCATTTTCTTTGCCAAACTTCATGGATGGCAGACATTTTTCAAGATTAATGAATTCTTTAATCATATCATTAGTAACTATCTGAAGATCCAATAATCCTTTAGAGTGATATGAAAGTCAATAGATCCATGTAAAAAGGCTTTTAAATTGCTTCCTGTTTCTAAAAAGTCAATAAAGGCCCTTAGTGGGAGGCTGAACATCTCAGTATCCTGGTCTGACAGCAGCAAGACACAAGCATAGGAATATTTAAAGCACAAGGAATATTTAAAGCTACTTCCAGGCTCATCTGCAAGAGATGTCTCTTTCTAAGGCCCTCAGAGTGACAAGATGCATGAAAAGAATATTGCCTTCTCTGTCTTTATTTCTACAAGGCATTTGAAAAGTTATCTCTGAGCTCTACTTTACTCTCACCATTGAAGGAGGAATTACAATGATACCAAACTGAGAGGAACAGTCACTACACAAGAGGACAGGACTGATATTCATAGATACCTTGATCAGCTGGAGAAATGGGTGGAGAGGAACTTCATGGAGTCCAGACAGTGCCTTTTGATGGTTTACATTCAAAAATGGGGTGAAGGAGATTCACTGATGTGGGTGTCATGGGCAATGGATGTATAAAGTGAATACCTGAGCTGGTATTAGACAAAATATTCCTCTCCTGTTCAAGCAGTACTTATCACTACCTTTCATTGTAGTGTTATAAATATTATATCAAGTAGGACGTAGGACTAAAACATCAGAAAAAAAGTTTTCTGAAGACATAAAGAAATATTTCTGCTTATTTAGAGGCAAGAAAGGTTTCTCACATGCATCCCTCTCTCCAGGGCTGTCCCTTGACAGTTGGAAGTAGAGGACCTCCATTATCCCATGCTGATGAGGGTGATGCTGTATCAAACCCAGGGTACCTTTCCATGCAGAGAAAGCTACCTTTTAATTTCTGTCTGTGTCTAATGTGAGGAAAGTTCATTCATGAAAGTATGTTTGTTTGTTTGTTTTTTTACAGAATACTGCAAGACTTAATTATCAGGGCAGCTTTTAATGATTTTTTTTCCCTCATCTTCTCCCCTAAGGTTTTTAGTTTGACTCAAGGTTTAGCTTTGCTGGAATTGCCCGAAAGTGACTATGTATCAGGAAAGCTGGGACATCCCTGAAGCCCATCTTTAAAGACAATTTGTGTCAGTGTAGTTAGAATAAGAACTGAAAGAGCTCACCCTTTAAAGAGCAGTGCTTTTCTGCCAGTCAGCAGACTGGATTTGGATAGGATGAGTCTGATGGGCCTTTGTTTAGGGAGATGAAGTAAAAGGCTTTAATGGCAACTTATGTAGCCAAACAGCCACCTGCCACTTCCTTTGCTTGTGCAAGGGCAAGGCACCAGGAGCAGTCACCAGCACATGCATGTCCATGGCAGGGCAGGGAGGGGAAAACTTGGATCCTCCTTCTACCACCAGGATGGTCAGACATCAAGGCACTTTCAATTCTCCTTTGTGAAAAAGCAGGCACATTATCTCTATATCAAAGATGGAGAAGTTGCACTTCAAGGGAAAGCAATAATGCTTGTATGTAACTCTTAATTAGCATTTCATCCCTGCATTTCAAAGTACTTATATAAAGAATTAATAGCTTTTTTATATCATTTAATAACTATATAAATGAGATGAGATTCCTCTACATTTATTCCACAGATCTTTAAAAACAAAATATTATTGTTTTTCTTGTTGCTTAACTGTAAGATCAGAGGCCAGACATCAGTTGTTATCTCACAGAGCTTTTATAGAGGAGATATTCACTGTCATGATTTATAATGCTATCCCGGACTTGGGATTACTTGGTAGAAATTAAACCAAATGTTAGTAACTATAATAGAATGGAAGAGAACTTTTTCATTATGTCCTGTACAAAAATACTCTTTTGATTCATAAGCCACAACCTTGCTACTGTTTCCTTGGTTTCCTGCAGCTACCCATCAGAATCAATCAATGGGAAACCAGTATATTTATGAGACTAACAGAATGATTTTATTTCATTTTAAAATATTAATGTATTCAGTTTCATTGAGACTTTTCCTGTAGGACTTACTAGAAAGGATTACCAAATAGAAATTAAAGGAATAAGACAAGTAGCCATTCATTTTCAGAAACATTCAATATATTTTTGTGCTGGATGTTTTACAATTAAGTGAGTCAGGTCTGTGCTGGTTGTGGAAAAAGTGAAGTCATGACGAGTTAATTTTGAGGGAAATGTGAATAGATTGAAGTTTGTTACTGAGTTGACTTCATAGCTTCCAATTTGCCAACCTCTGGATTGTAAATGTGTAGAACTGTGAAGATGGACCTTTTTAGAACCATAGAGAAAGTAACTATTAATATAAAAAATATTTTGTTCATAAGCACAAAGGAGAAACATGTAAATATGTGTTAATTTATGCAAATACCCAATATTAAATCTATTTATGTAAAGAATATTCTGTTATAGCTGTAGCAAACTTTTCTGAAAGTACCTACATTCATGAAAGTATAATTAGACTATTTGTTATTAATTAGACAATTCTGACTATATTCATACATATAATTCACACATAATTTATATGTATGCACCATCACTATTCCAACTGAATTTATCTTTAGTAAATGACTCGTGATGTTAGAAGTACAAAAGGCACTTTCATCATATTGTATTAAAGTTACTCAAAGGAAATTGGAAAATGGAGCTTTGTGTTAAGACAGAAAGGTATAAAAATGGAAAATGTCCCTCATTCCCTTCCCTTTTGCCCCTCTCTTCTGTAGTGTTTCTCTATGTACTACTTTTCATTCTTCCACTCCCTATTACCCTTCTAAACCCTGATCTACTCTCACCTATTCTGTTCCTTTGCTTTCATACTAACCATCAATGTGTCCTTTCATGTTCCCGTTGAGCCCAGCCAAGTGGCAATTGCTCTCTCATGCACATTAACTTTCCTCATTGTCATTAGCTGAACAGGTGCAACTGCTCTGGCTCTTCAAGATGGTTTGTTTCAGATGGGATTTTTCAGGGTGATGAATCAGATTCATTTTGTTCTTCAGTCACCGCACTGCAGCTTTGATCTTTCTGTTCTTCCTAGCAACACGTCAATGACTGTATCTTTTCTGCAATATAACACCATACCAGGCAGTCTGATGGAGGGATAAGTTCATGGCATTTTAGTACCCAACTACTACCAAGTGTTAATGCTGTTTTGACAGTAGTAAAATCTGTGTCTGTCACTCCATCTGTAATACACAGGAGATGAAGTCACACTGTTTCTATGCAGGGGCACAGTGAGGAGTAGAGAACATGATGCTAAGCATATGTGTGGCACTAAACATCATGGAACTACACCATTACTTCAGCTTCATCTAGTTCATCTTATGATAAAAGATGTGCATGCAATAATGGAATAAGAGTTTGCAAATATTTTGCCACTGAATTTAAATCACAGATTTATTTCTGTAATAAATATGGGAATGCATCTTGATAGGTTGTTATTTGAGCTGTGTGGGTGGTTACTCTTTTATTTTTATTCAGATGATTTGGTGAAATCACATGATTTATTTATTTTGTCTGTAGTAAGAATAATGGACTTAGTCATCAGCTATACCAAGTGATCCTCACTCCTATTGAAATCATAGGACAATAACATCAGAATTATTATGCAGAGTTTTGTTTGTTCAGTTTGAATATGCATGAGAAGCTTTTCAGAGAAATCTAGGCAAGGCAACTCTTTTGTTAAAATTTTAAGAAGAAAAGAGCTTTGCAGAGTTAGGAGCAACTTTTAAGTATTGTGACAGAGTAAAAATTGGTGCTGAATTAGTTTATGAAAATACCATTCATACTTTATCATTCAAGGGTCAATATCAATACTTGGAAGCTAGATCTCCTTGCAGACTGTAAGAAAAAAAATGTTAACAATTTCTGAAAGGCTTGATCTAGTCTGGATCATCAGCTGGAAAGCACTATGCATGCTGTTCCCAGTCATTGTAGAAAGAGCCTTGAATTTACACTTCCAAAATAGGAGATGACAGCACAGTTTATAATGCTGTCTCCTTTCACATGAGGTGCTGAGGATCGGAAGTTGCAGGCTTTTTAGGGTGGCAGAGCAAAGAGGGGAGCTATGCTGAGGAATGATTACTTTGTCAGTATTATGGGCTGCTGTTGAGGCTGGAGGAGCTGCCTGTTACTTGCACTATGGAGAATGGACACCATTTTGCTCCTGTAGTTGTTTCTGTTCCAGTGCCAGAACACATGGCCCATTTATGATTTTTATCTCATTTCCAACTGACACAACTGGCACAGGTCCTCTTTTGATCTGAGATCAGAGACCGATTTGGGGTATATTAACCAGGTGATCTGGGGACAGAATTTACAGGTCTGGCTCCAGCAGCCAGATCCAGGCACCCCCTGATCTTATGAGGAAACCTGAAAGGTCATGATATCATACCTGTGTCACAGACCGTGGGACTGTCTGTTCAAGACACCTTTATTTAGATGTCTGTTCAAGACACCTTTATTTAGATGTCATGTTTAAGCAAGTAGCAAGAAAGGAAACTCATTCTATGACTCTTCTGCAAAAGAATTATTCATGTGTGTGTTTTTTTATAAAAGAAGACCATTTGCCAGCTGTGCCCTCAGCACAGTCCTCTGTACCTCACCACTTAACTTACAAACTCAGGAAGCAGACAGGCAGAATCATAGAATGCTCTGGGTTGAAAGGGACCTCCAAAGGACTTCTAGTCCAACCCCCCCGCAGTGAGCAGGGACATCCTCAAATAGATCAGGTTGCTCAGAGCCTCATCAAGCCTGACCTTGAATGTCTTCAGGGATGGGGCTTCCACCTGTTCCAGTGCTCCACCATCCTCATAGTAAAGAACTTCTTGCTAATGTTCACTCTAAATCTACACTTCTCTATTTTAAAACCATTGCCCCTCGTCCTATTGCTATATGCCCTTGTAAACAGTCCCTCTCCAGTTTTTTTGTAGGCCCCCTTCAGATACTAGAAGGCCAATATAAGGTTTCCCAAAAGCCTTCTCTTCTTCAGGCTGAACAACCCCGCCTCCCTCAGCCTGTCCTTGTAGGAGGTAAAAGAGAACTGAGACATCAAGGTTCAGGTCAGGGTCACGCCACGCAAGTACTAGTATCTATATGGACATATATCTCAGTTCCCTCTGGAGTCAGTGGAGACCTAATCAGCTATGGAGCCTAGCATGCTCAGAGAGATACATTCAGTTTCCCAAACATAGATATCTATCCCCACCTCAGATACTGTGAAGCTCCTTTCTGAAGTGCCTGCAAGAGGCACTTCAGAAAGGTTCCCATGTTCCCTAGGGTATATTTGCCATCCCTCCCTCAATTGTCCTGCCCAGTAACTCATCTCAACTAAGTGTCTTTCACCATCACACATCCCGTCTCTCATTCTGTAAGCACAAACAGCCTGCATGCAAACCTTGCATTCAGATGTGCTCAAATGGATGAAGGTTAAATGAGACCAAGTTACCACACACTTTTTTCTTACTCTGCCTTTATGAGTCTTCACCAGAAAATAACTCTTTGACTTGTGTTTACATTTGTGTTGCAGTCTCTGCCAGCAACAGTGGGGTTTCTTTCCATCTCATGGATAGACACTGATTAGCAAAATACAACAGTGAAAACCTTTGAAGTGTTTTAAAAAGCCAAAAAGCTTTGAGTTGCTTTTCATTTATCTTTGAGCTATGTTCAGGGATGCTTAATGAAGTACTAAAGATTTGGAAGATCCTTCTCACACCAAAGGATGAGGCCTACTGGGATGGTGTGTGTCTTTTGTTAGCTGGATCAGAACAAAGAAGATGAGCTGGCAACTGAATGCTGATGATCATTCACTGAAGTAACAATGGTCTCCATTAAGCCATAGCAGTGCTATTGTCTGAACAGGAGATACAGCAGTAGTATCAAATGAAGGATGAAAAGAGCTGTTTTCCTTTTAGTCTCTGTTTAAAAATTAAGCTGTACACAGAAACCCTCATCCTAAATATCCATCACAATCCCTATTTGGCTATTCAGTAGGAATCAACCCATTTTCTTGTGCAAAACACTTTCTTGCACACCCATAGTAGAGTATATGGAAGTCAGTCATACATTGTCTGAAGAGAAGTTGAATCATGAGGCTGCAGGTAGGGGTCTGTGTGTAAAACTTTGCTGTAAGGCATGTTTCCAGCCCTGCAGCCTACTGCCAAGATCCTTTCCTTCCCACCACAGCTGGAAGTCACCTCTTCTCATCACAAGCTAGACACACAGATCCTTCAAGTTTTGTTGCAGCTGCCATTATTACAGAGCATCATATGTCTTGGATGCATTTAATCATGAATAAGGTTGAAATATGGGAGTTTGTTGCACTCCACTTCTAATCACAAGATGCCCAAGAATCAGCAGTATTGGACTCTGTGCCTTGATGCTCAAAATCCAATATTTTGGTCTACAAAACACAAATTTGGATAAGCAATCTAAGCCTGGAAATGTCAGAAGGGAGCATACCAGCAAACTAATTTGTTTACTCTTGCCCACCTCTTTCTCATCACTATAATCTCACTTACCCTGGAACAGTAAGAAATGTAGAGGAATCCTGTTAGCTTGCTTTATTACCCTTGGTGGATGTGACAGAGCTGTTTGAGACCTACTGAGTTGCTCTAACCTATGTGGGGATTTCAGCAAATTTACTTTTACAGCAATTTTCAGATAGTTTACTTAACAAACAGTTGCAACTTCTTTAGTCACATTGAATAAGACTTTATTATTTTCCCTCTATAAATCCTGAAAATTGAGAGCCATGAGCTTTTCAGGGTGTCACATGTTATATGACAGGTTTAGCCAGCATAGCCAAGTGTTACTGTTACATGCAGTGACACTTGCAAGTCTCAGCTGTGGAGCCAAACATTATTACACTGGAGCTATCTACAGTGTTACAATTCAAAAAGTGTTCCCTTTAAAAAAACCTTTGAAGTCCCTTGGGTTTATCTGAGGGAAGAATGTTATTGTCTCCTAGGCTCTACTGACCTCTTACAGTGTCTCTTGTAGTTGGAGCCTTGTGGTATTTGGGCAGTGGTGGCTTGATGTAGGAAAGAGACAGACCTCTTCTGGGGAAATGTCACACACAACCCTTTGCCATCTGCCTGCTCACTGCAAACCCATGCTTAGAGGGCAGCTGGATGAGCAGAGGGAAGAAGAGAGACTTGGGTGCCTCACTTGACCACCCTTGGGTGGCTGAGACAAGAACTGCTCCAGCAGCCTGCATACACTTCCCACAACCAGCTCCTATCCGGTGACTGAGGACCTTTATACTCTCTTTACTCTTTTCTTCCAACTCAGAAACATTCTGCCATCACTTTGTGCGGACAAGTCACATCAGATATGGTAGCAGCTCACTTTAATGCATCTTTGAGTTGCTGAGGTCTCATGTGAACAGTCTTCACAGTAAGAGCTCAACATGAGGCAGATCATAATGGCTCCAGTGTGCAAGGATGAAGTCCAGCTGGCAGCTGATACTCACTCCTCCAGCCAAGGCAGTACGAATGTGCCCTATGTGAGTCACAGCAGGGATGATGTCGTACAGCAGCAATTAATTTGCTCCTAAAGCAAATGGGACCAAATGGTAAAGGCTTTTGCAAATGGAATTCACTGTTCCAGTGCAAATAACTAACTGGCAAACAATAACCACTTCAGCCTGAAAGCTCAGCCAGGACTAGGTTGACATTTGTGCTGTAGAGAGTTTACAGATTCCCCACGAGTTGGATAGGAGCTATGTTTTGCAGCAACAGTTGATTTATTACTGTGACAACCAGTAGAAATAGAAGGACCTGCTGGCAGACAAGGGTGTGATTTGTTCCTCTGTAAGCAAGCAAGAGGTGTCCAGCTGGCCAATGGCCATTCCCAAGAAAAAGCCCAGCATAGACTTGCAGGTTTAGCTCCTCTCTGCTTGAGTTTTGCCTGTTAAATAGTGAAGGAATTAGGTTTTTTCATTGTTTTGTTTTGTTGTTTTTTTGGTTTGGTTTGTTTTTTGGTTGTTCTTTTTATATTGTACCAGAACTCATTTGTATTTAGTAATGTTCCTACAAAGTAAGTCAGGGGTATGCAAAAGTCAGGCTGTCTTCTAGATATTTCACTTCTCGAGCTATAGGACAACACTTTATCTGTTATTCATGAACAGAAAATCATTCTCATTTATATAGCAGCAGCCCCTGTAGGAACCAATCAAGGTCCCATTGTTGCTGATGTCTGATTGGTGGTTGTGAGCAGAAAATTGCTGGTGCCTGCTTGGATGCAGTTCAGAAACATCCTTTTTTTGCCATGTAAGGTTTAACATGAGCACATTCTGATCAGAGAAGCACGTAAGCACACATTTAAAGCAGTCTCTCTCCAGCAAAATGTTTCAGAGTGTTTCAGTCCTTTCAAAGAGAGGGAAATTTAACCAAGCTAAAATGTTCAGCTAAATCAGACAGGGCTGCTGCACACAGACCTTGCATCTTTTCATAATTCCACACATAAGAGAGAGTTTTCTTTTGGTGTATAGAAGATTTTTGGGGCATGATTGGCTACATGTCCAAATGAAGCCTTGAGCCAGTATGTTTCCTCTCCTAAGCATGTTCTAAACCTGCCCCAGTGAAATGACACAGTGCAGATATCTGTGATTAGTGTGAAGGCACTCATCACCTGCAAATGTATCAAGGGTGTGAGCAGCAAGAGAGATGAATCATTTCCATTTTCTGAAACAAAATAATGAAGTGCAATAGACTGAAATTAAGGTATGAAAAATGAGGCTGAATGAAAAGAAAAATATGCCAGTGACAAGAGCTGTCCAATTATGGAGTAATCTTGATGGAACAAGGGAAGAAACAAAATTGCAGTATTTCATGGTTGTTAATCTTGTATAGACTAAGATAAAGGGTTATTTTTTCACTCCTGATAACAGACAAGCTGAGACTTCAGGGATATCAGAAGTTAAAATCAATTTATAATAATAATGAATACATCATTTATGTGAATATTGCAAAGAATGATTTTCTCAGTGATATCCAATGATTCATATCACTGGATTGATATCATTGGATATCACTCAGCAATGGGTGCAAGCTGGAACATAGGAGGTTCCGTGTAAATTCAAGGAGAAACTTTTGCGTGGTGAGGGTGATGGGGCACTGGAACAGGCTGCCAGCAGGTTGTGGATTCTCCTTCTCTGGAGACATTGAAAACCCACCTGGATGCATTCAAGTGTGACCTGATCTAGGTGATTCTGATCTGGCAGGGGGGGCTGGACTAGATAAACTTTCAAGGTCTCTTCCAACCCCAAACATTGTGTGATTCAGTATATTCATGGTGTATCATTTTTTGCTGTAAAAATAATACCAAAAAAAATCAACACTGACCAACAGCTAGCTACAGCTACTTCATATTCTGGGTATTGTGTAAAATTGCCATATTTTACTATGCTAGTGAGCCTGGAAAAAACTGACTTTGTAAAGCTGATAACTGTAACATAGTGGAAGCATTGTTTGGGATCAGCAGAGTGCATCGCAGTGATGAAGAATTTCGCTGTAATTCTGTCATAGCAGTTGAAATTCCAATTTGTCTCCTGCACAGCAAAGCAGGCTGAGGCTGCCAGAAGGTTTTCTAAAACTTCCCTTTGTAGTGCTGAGCAATTTGTTGCCTTTGTCCAGTGACTGCTTGTCTGTGTTTACACCACTTTGTGAGTTCTGACACAGAATCTGTGAGCTTAACATAGACTCTTAAACAATACAGGTAATTTAAAATTTTTAAGACATCTAACTGCTGCTGTGTACAGGTTACTTCCTTATAGAAAATAGCATCACAACACTTCACACTTAAACAAAAAAACAAAGCGCTGGTGTCAGTCTTTGGATGCCTCATTTTCACCAAAATCAGTTAGAGCGATGCACTGAAAATAACAGTATTTTTGTAGGCATAGACAGCATCGCCTTCAGTCTTCTTTTCCATTTGGAGATTTTATTTTTAAAGAGTCCTCTACTTAGATTCCTTTTTAAGTTTTCCCTTCCTTTCTGCTTCTATTTTATATATTTAACTGACTAGGAAGATTTAACAGTACTTGACTCTCAGCATGTTAAAAAGATATTCAAGGCTCCTCTTACATGGGAAAACAAAAAGCAACTTTAAGACACTGGCAGCTTTCTCATCTACATATGAAAGTGACAAGAAAAGAAACAATTAAATGGCACAGCTTCTCCTGGAGCTCTCAGACCCTTCTATCATCTTCATTTTCCTGCCTTGTGCATTACTCTGGCTTGCTTGCTTGCATCATTCCCCCCAGAATTCCTAAGGAAGACAAAGCTCCCACTGAATTCAAGCCTAATATGGTTCACTGTAGGAAGATAAACCAATTTTGGTTTTATAGGGTTTATCTACAGCTGAAGCAAGTAAATATAATACAGATTGCCCTGAGCTGCATTTCATACTAGTGCTATGTTGCTGTAACTCTTGGTGAAGTTTGATTAACACCAAGCAGTGCTGAACTTATTCCTCACATCACTAAGAACCATCTGTCTCAAAAGGAAAGTGTCTTGTGAAAGCTGTTGTGGAAGGAAATGTTGATATTCATGAACAGTCTAGGCAAAATGCAGTAATATTTGAATGGACAGTGAGTCAGATCCTCAGAAACCTGGCTGGGTAGTAAGTGCCTTTTCCTGTGCATCTGCCTGGTAGCTGTCCCACCTATGTGTGACAGAAATTGTGAGGTTTGTCAGTGACTGCAGATCTGCTGGTTGTATTGACAGGGAGGAGGGAGGAAGCACTTCTGTGTAATTCATAGGGAACACCATTCTATTAGGTTTAGCATATCTGGCAATGCAAATGTGTCTGGAAGAGGGTTGTGTGTATTTCTTTCAATATGGTTCATTGTTCATTAATATCTCTTACGCCTTACTTTTATGGCTCTGTTTCAACATACACACATTTGTCACTCTTTCATCCAGTCTCAGGTGAACAATTGGGGTAGTTATTTGAAAAAGCACTATAGATTAAGAGAATACCTAAACAACAAGGTCTTAACTTCTCCTTTTAAGCATTTTTATTAGGTAGACTCAAATAGCACATTAGGAAGAAAGAAAGATGCTTAAAAGGTTACTGAAACAGCATCCCTGTCAGCTGCAAAAAGCACCTTAGCAATGAGTGCCCTTAGTACAGCCAGGGCTAGATGGGCTGAGCTGCATGGCACTCAGCCCTCCCTCTGTTTGATAGTAGCTGACTATGTCTCCACATGTTCATATTGTCCCCACCCCATGCACGGACCAGGGAGGACATTTTAATTAAGCCTGTATGGCAGGTGCCATACCTTCAGCGAGGGGCAGTTCTCCTGCATATGTGACCATGGACAACAGTGGTCTTCTAGTATTTCCCACAATTTCAATTTTTTTTTTAAGTGTCTTCAAATCATAGATATACGGCAGTCCAGCAATAAAAGTCTAGCTGTGGATAGCTGTTTCTGTCTGAACCTAAGTTGTCTCCAAAGCCAAGGTGGCTGTGACACATCATCCAGAGCATGGCATGAGCTGACATGCCTATCACTTTCCTGAGACTAATGCTGTGTGTCACTAACCGCTGTAGACGTCTCCCTCACTTCTAAATGCAATTTTGACTCTATTAAGTTCTACCCTTTATGGTGTCCAGGAAGGGACATTTTACCTCCAGTCTTAGCAATTGCCACCAATCTACTCCCGAGTGGGTTATTAAATTAAGGCTATTGAATCAGATTCTGATGGTAGTTATTTGGTGTCAAACCTGGACTAATCCGAAGTTTATCGATGAAGTTGGTCCCTTCAAGTTTTAACTGTGTTCATTGCAGGCTGTTTCAAAGATTCAAAGTTCTCTAGAAGCAGCCAGGGCTGGTTGCATGGGGTAGATATGCTAGGGGATAACTTCTCAAGAGGACGGTTTAGCCTGCTCACTGTGCTCTGAAATTTCCTGCAGAGCTTCAGTATGAGAAGGGATGTCAACTAAAATTATAGTAGCTCTGTTTTTCACTCCATAATTCTGCTCAGTGGGTTCTCTACAGAAGAGTACTTTTCAGACCCCCACCCAGTTTCTTACGGCAAGGATGACCCATTTCCTTTGCAACCTGGGAGTCCAAAGAGTAGTATCTGTGTAGCAGCAGTATCGTGAGTGATCCAGGATATTTGTGAAGATTTTTCTGCACTTGGATATTTCCAGGCTGTTCCAGCCCTGGTTCCCTAGTGGAGGGTATTAAATATCAGGGGCATGGCTCCCCCAAGAGACATTTGTGTTACAGAGCTTCTCATGTGCTGCAGATATTAGAGAAGCTTCAGTGCAGTGAATGCTGCTATTTCTGTGGGTCTGGAAATAGGCTCACTGGGAATACCTCGTATTCATTAACTTAATTGTATAGACTCAGCCAGTGTTGACAAAGTGCTCAGAAAGAGACAGATGTGGGGAAATCACTGGTGGGTTGGACAGGTGCAGCCTGTGCCCACCTCACCCAAAGCACAGGAATGAGACCTGCACCAAGCATAGTGCAGTTTCCACTGTGAAAAGACTTCAGAGGAAGTCCTGCATCCAAGAGTGGGGGACCCTGACTCAGACAGAACCTTTGGATGGTGTCACTTCCTCTCTGTGAAATGACTGCACTAACACTGCTCCTCATTTGCAACTCTTCCACTCTGTTAAGTCATAGAATGGTTTGAGTTGGAAGGAATCTTAAAGATCATCTAGTTCCAAGCCCCCTGCCATGGGCAAGGACACCTTATACTAGATCAAGCTGCTCCAAGACGCACCCAGCCTGACGTTGAACACTTCCAGGGATGGCGTATCCACAGTGTCTCTGGGCAACCTTTTCCAGTGTCTCACAACCATCACATTAAAGAATTTTTTCTTTTCATCTAATCTAAATCTACCCTCTTTACCTCTGAAACCTTTACCTCTCATTCTGTCACTACAGTTCCTGATAATGAGTCCATACCCAGCCTTCCTGTAGGTACTGGAAGGCTTCTAAAAGGTCTTGCTGGTACTCTCTCAGCCTGTCCTCATAAGGGCAGTGCTCCAAACTTCTGATCATCCTTGTGGCCCTCATCTGGACCTGTTTGAGCATGTTTTTCATATGCTGGAGGCTCCAGATATGTACACGGTAGTCCATCTGGGGTCTCATGACAGCAGAGGAGAGTGGGAGAATCATGTCTCTCAAACTGCTGGCCACAGTTCTTTTGATACAGCCCAGGATGCAACTGGCTTTCTGGGCTGCATTTGCACATTGATAGCTCATGTTGAACTTTTCATCAAACAGCACCCTGAAGTCTTTCTTCTCAGGACTAATACCCATACTCTGCCCAGTCTTTATTTGTGCTTGGGATTTCCCTGACCAGGTGTAGGACCTTGCACTTGGCCTTGCTGAACTTCATGGGGTTTGCACAGGCCCACTTCTCAAGGCTATCAAGGTCCCTGAGAATTGGCATCCCTTCCCTCCTGTGTGCTGAACACACCACACAGCTTGTTGTCATCCACAAACTTGCTGGGGGTGCACTCAATCCCACTCTCCATGTTGCTGACAAACATGTTAAACAGCATCAGTCCCAGTGTTGACCCCTAAGGAATCACCACTCATTATTGGTCTCCACTTGGACATGAACCATCATTTGCAGCTCTTTCAGTGCTACTATAAAGTCAGTTTGTTATCTACTGAGTGGTTCATATGTCAAATCCATGCCTCATCTTTTCTCTTTTTAGATTAACTAGCAATAAAGGAAAACCAGCTCTGCTGGGTTGTATAGTGTATTAAAAAAATTGAAAACAATTGTCCTCTAGCTCAGTTCATTCCTCAAGGGGCAGAGCCTTCCATCCAGCCCCTATTTCAAAGCTAGTTTCTTGATCTGTGAGAGGTGTCTCTTCCAACAGTCTCTTGCCTGCTATCATCAGGGCTTGTGACTGTGAAAGACCCTCCTGCTCCTTTCTAATCCTGTCATGTGATGCAGGCTGCCAGCCTCCCCTGTCCCTCCATCGCTACCCACATTGCCCATTGCTTTCACAGAGTTCCTACAACCCAGGCAAGACAAAGAGGCAGGAATCCATCCTGCCCAGACACAGCAATTTAAGAACATATAACTTACAGCAATGAGTCCAATAAATACAGTCCCTACCATGGCAAATCACATGGAGCCTGGCTTGAGACCAGCCTGGGTTGGCATGGCACCAAGGTCATCCCAAAGCTCTTTCCATACTGACCTAGCATAGCCAGACCCCTATGCTCAAAGCCATAACTCATTGGAGAAATAAGCCCATTAAATTATTTCTGATAAAAGAGGCTTATTTTTTATTTAATGTCACGTTAAATAAATTACAAAGCACAGCAGTGAGGATTTAGCACTTGCAGTGCTAACCATATTACTTAGCATTTATATAGTGCTTTCCTCATTCAGGAAAGTGCTTTTGCTAACTTAATCTATCCTCAGCCACCCTCTGCATGTCTTGAGGGAAGTCAGGAACATTTAATATTCCTGCTGATAGATAAGGTGCATGGATGGAACTGGTACAGCTCTGTTATTTTTCCTCTTCTCCCACCCTCAGCATCCCACCCGAGTTGACTTGTGAAGGTTGCAGCCCATATTTGTGTCCTGGAAGTCTTCAGCAGTGCAAGGGGTAGGATCCTGTCCCCCTGGTGAGAGCCAGATATGGTCCTGGCTGGACAGCCAGTGGCAGCAGCACTGAGAGTGGTGGCAAGCAAGCAACAGCTCTCAACAGATGAGAATAATTGAGAGAGCGGGTCTAGAAACTGAGAGCCAGGAGCTGGAATGCAGAGGGGATGGTGGGTATGATGGGATGCTTGGACTGAGGAGATCACTTGAGTGGGCTGCTGTCCTTAGGCAGAAGAGAATTTGGGACAAAAGCTGGTGGAAGCATTCTGTCACAGAAAGGTTCAGAGATTGCTTCGAATTATCCTACTTGATGCAGGTGTTTAAGGATGGAGATGAAAAAGGGGATGGGGAAGAAGTTGTTAGGTCTGGCACAGGACTGGGGCAGGGGGACACAGAGCAGTCAGAGAGGTCAGAAACTTGGGGTAGAGGGTTAGTGCTGGGAAAGGGATTCAGCCTGTGGGATCTGGGGGTGAATTTCCATGTCAGAAGATCTGCAAAGCAGACAGTATTCCTGAGGAACAGCCGCTCACCTCCACGCACCTACAGCCTCTACACACCAACATTGCTCCCTGCTCCTAGCAGGACAGGGCTCTTCCCACTGGGTTGCACACACCCCTCTTCCAGGCACTGAGGGCAAACAATGTGCCACGAGAGAGCACAGAGCCCATCTCGCAGCTTAATGCCCCTCCAGTCTGCTCCTCTCTAATGGAAACCACAGCCCCATCACTCGCCCACATTACAGGAAAAGAACCCCCAAGGACTTGTGTGGGGGTCTCAGGCACAAAGTGCCCAGGAATGGGTTATGACTTGTGCTGCTGTGTTTCACCTGGGTATGAGGCTGCTCAGCACAAAAGGGAATGAATAAGGACAGCTACTCTAGCCCTTTAATCGTTTGAGAGCCTACTTTTAACACATGTAAATACAGCTGTGTGCCAGTTCTTCCCTCCCCTTTGAGCTCATGTAGCTCCTAGCTACAGTGGATTTCTCTGATGAGGCCAGACCCATCCATATATTGCAGTCATTACATGAGTCAAATTAATGCTCACATAGATGGCACTTGCTTCCAGAAAGGGTAATAGTGGTATTGATTAATATGCAGATTAATGAGTAAGATACTGACTAGTGCCTAATAATTCTGTAAACTAACATTTTCAAAACCATGCTGTTATTGTAGGGGTGGGACATGCTTTTTTTTTTTTAATAGACTTGTAATATGTTCATTCAGGTAGATATTTTTACCATAAATCAATCAGTGATTGGTTTATTTTTATTGAAAAATACTTTCAAAGAGTTAAAATTTATTATTTAGAAGTACTTAATTTAACTCCCCTATAAACTTCTCTTGATTTAATGGGGAATGAAAAATACTGTGAGTTAACTTACAGTTTTAAAAATTACTTGATTATAAATCCTTCCTGAAAGATCCCTGCATATAAAAATTATTGTGTTTCAATTAAAACCTTTTTTTTTTTTTTTTACTCTTTAAAATACACTTAATCTGTTCTACATCTCTTCTCCAAAACCAGCTTAATGTTCAATTGAAAATTATATTTTTTTTTCTGGATAGAGAAAGATACCTATGCAAAAAAATTGATCCCAAATTACATTTTACAAACCCAAAACCATTGTCTAATACTCTGCACATTTTACATGCTCATACTTTTCATACTCTGGTCTAGGCTGAAACTGCTTGTAACATTTTGCTTTAAACCTGAATCTGAGTGAGAGGCTTCTTTAATGTTTTAAAGAGCAATTCTCTGAGCCACAAAGGCATTGAAGACAGCCTGGAAGACACAATGTGTGCGATGCTGCTCTTTATTGTCACAGGTACAGAGTTCTGATGTTGCAATGCTGGACATTCAGATCATCAAACATTTATTCATCTGGAAGGACTTCCAAATCTCTAAAATGCTTACAGATGATTTTTGTCGGAACACGCTCATCATAAGCAGTCTGATCTCAATGGAGTTCTACTGCTTTATTTTGAGTAATAACAGCAAAGTCTTACCAACTGTTGATGGAGATATCATGGGGTTAATTTATATTCATGTTGGAAAAGCAAAGCAGCACTCTCTCCCAACTCTGACAGATCCCGCGAGTCTTTTCAGTAGTTGATTGTCAGGTTGTCCCAATCTATAGCTTAGTGCTGACAACTGCTCACAGTTTATTTGCAGCTTTGAAGCCTGGTCCTATAGTGTTTCTCTTCTGACAGGAGATGAATAAAGGTGTCACTGTGGGAGACTTTTAGCCGGCTGCCATGAAAAGGACCCTCCTTGCCCCCCCTCGCAAGATCCTCTAGTTCACTTTTGGAGCTTGCGGCTTTCCCCTCAGCTGAGTTTAGCTCCATGAGCTCCAATTCATGCTTGGCAGCTGTTTCTAAAACTCTCTGTTTGTTATAATACCTGACAAAGTTGTTAATGATGGGATGGATGGGAAGGGCTATTGCTATCACTCCGCAAAGAAAACTGATGGCAGCATTCAGTTTTCCTAGTGTTGTTTTTGGGTATATATCTCCATATCCAACTGTGGTCATGGTAATGATTGCCCACCAAAATGACTGAGGGATGCTTTTAAATAAAGTTTCAGGGTGACTTTGCTCCATGGTATAACCCAAGGCAGAAAAGACAAAGATTCCAACAGCCAAGTACATGAGGAGCAGCCCGAGTTCCTTAAAGCTGCGTTTCAGGGCATAGGTTAGAGTCTGGAGCCCCGAGGAGTGTCGTGCAAGCTTGAAAATCCTCGCGATCCTCATGATGCGCAGCGCCTGGACAGCCTGCTGGACATTGCTCAGCTCCATGAGCTTGGCTCCCAAGTGGGTCAAGGTCAGGCTGACATAGAAAGGAAGTATTGCTAGCACATCGACAATGTTCATGAAAGACAGGACAAAGTGGAGTTTGTTGGGAGACGAGATTAGCCTTAGCACGTACTCCATGGTAAACCAGCCTATGCAGGCTGTCTCTATGCTGTCCAGCGTCGGGTGCTCCATACGATTCCCCTCTGTGTCTATGACTTGCAGGTCTGGGATGGTCCCCACACACATCACAACAGAGGAGATCAAAATAAACAGAAAGGACAGAACAGCAGTCACTCGAGCAGGGTAGGACGATTCTGGCTTCTCCAAAAATTTCCAGATGTATTTTTGGCACCTTTTCCAGCGACTTTCTGAGGCATCTACCCCCAAGTCATCCAGAATCAGTTGCACCCTTCGGGCTATTTCTTCCAGTTCCTCCTTTTTTTCGCTTAGGTGGGTTTTGCAGCAGTCATCCAAAAATTTCAGATCCACTTTCCAAAATTCCATTTCATTCTTGAAACATATGGGGCATATTCCTTTCTTCATGTGAATTTCCCCAAAGTAGTACACGTCAATAATACATTTGAAAGCATCTGGATCTCTGTCAAAGTAGAACTCTCTTTTTCCAGGATCATAGTCATCACAGAGGGAGAATATGCTATCATATCCCCCTGATAAACAGTTGATCAGCTCTGCCAGCCGTGTTTCTGGGTATTGATTCAGGTTATCTCCGTAGAACACCTGCCTTACCCCACCGACATTGACTACAATCTCAGTTTCTTCATTTTTTTCTGACCTATCAACGTCCACATCTGGAAACCTAGAATCACCTGCCATTTTAATTGTATTGGATTTTATTTGATCTTCAGCCTGTTGTTTGGTTTCAAAGATTTGTGCTTTTAATTTCTCATGAAAGCAAATCAGCACCAAGTGAGCTCTACTACAAATGTTACCAAACTAACCCGGCGTCGTGGTGGGAAAGGTTACAGAAATAAACCTGCCGTCAGGAAAGCCTCGTGAGGTATGCAACAAGCTGCAGGGAAAAGACAAGTCATTGGGCTTCTGTGCCTGCAAGCAGGATGTTAGAAAGCTCCAGCAGATTTGAAAGAGAAGAAACCATTTAAAACTCACCCCTCTGTTCAGTGCTCGAGAGTCTTTTCAGGTCCCATTCTCTCTCTAAAAGTGATAGTTATTCACAGGTTGGAAGCCACGGCAGAGAAATAAATCCTGTGCTCTGTTTAATGCAACGTGCAGTGAGTGACAGTTCTCAGAGACACAATCGGCAGGGTGAGCACACAGAAAACTGTTGCGGTTTCTCTCTTCGATTCCTCAGATCTCCCTAGAAAGCTGCTATTGAATTTTGGTTATCTTTCCGTTTTCTTTTTACTTTAAGGTCTTCCAGAGTTCATCTGGTGACTCTCGCACACAGTCGGTGCAAGCGTGCAGAGGAGAAACTTGTGCTTGTTTTTCCTTTGCTGTTTCCCAACACAATAGGGAGCGCAGGCTGCGAGGAGTCCTTTCCAAACTCTACCCCCTTCTGGTGAAACCCAGCACAGCACCAGCTACAGAGGAAAAAGCTCGGCTATTTATACTCCTGACTAGCTGTAAAAGAATGTGTTTCTATACCGCCATGGACTGTAACCATTTTAAACGCATTTTTAAAATCAAATACAAAATAATAATAAACAATAGGAATCCTGCATAAAGTCATTCAGTGTTGCAGGAAGACACCCAAAACATTTCTAGTGATGGCAGAAGCCAGAGGAAAATACTGTGTTTTGGAACAAATACACTACATAAATCTTGCTCTCAGCAGGACTCAAGTGAGTCTAGACTAAGAGATTCTCTGTCAGAACATTGAGTTACTTTATATTTGTGATGGTGTCATTGAGAACCAAGCAGAGACCATGAAGTTTTTGTTGCAGCTGTGGAGCAAAACTTTCGCTGCATTCTGTGCGCATTTCCCAAAGCCCAGAGTCCTCAGCTTTAGCTGTAATTTTTAATCTGTGGTAAACAGACACTGATGAGGGTTTGAGTAATTTATGTCTATGATGATTTCTTGGTGAATGTACTTACATAGTGCTTTGTACTGCATCCAGGACTTAACAAGTAGAAGCAGAGTAACAAGAGTTTCCTTTTAACTTTGTTTTCTCCAAATTCCAAGATTGATGGACATTTGTTCCCTGCACCCTTACACACAGGACAAACTATCAGCATGCTCTTAAATTCTTAAATCCAACTACACAGTTCGTTTTAGTGAGTCCCGAGGGATCTGAAACAGCAAAACCTACAGCTACTAAGTTAACTGTTTCTGCCTGCAGCAGAATGATCTACATTGACAGGTTTTTACCTTTTCCAATTTGCTGGCTTACAGAAAGCTTCTAAGTGGAGGGGCAAATTCAGCCAATAGTTTACTTCTTTAGGCTTGTGACTGTGCTGGGAGAAAGGTGACAGCTGTCATGTGCCCACTGTCCTCATGCTTGTGTCACCCAGCAATGGGGACTCTAGTGACTATACTGTGCTCCATTTCCACCCCTTTGACAGAAACTTACGGGAGATTAGTAAGAAGATGTTCATCAGACCTCATCTTTACATAGAATATGCATATAGCCTCATATACCTTATGAATAACCCTTGAAGGTAGTTCATGATTCTTGGGGTTCACAATCCATGAGTTAAAATTACTGATTCGGCCCCTTCCCAGACCCTCCAATGACCTACCTTGTCCCTGAGCTCTTGCATGACTGAGGAGAGTGAAAATATGAGAGGGAAGAGGTGAATTCATAACAGAGGAAGATTTGCAAGAAACCCGTGAAACAGAGGAACACGATCTTCTCTCTTTTTCACACACATCCATGCACAAACTTATAACACAAAAGCTGAAGCCAAAGCTGCTCTCTTATAGTCACACAGTAAACGTACCACCTGGTCACTCAGTCTCACAGGGAGGAATAAGCCGTGCATGAACTGTAACTCTATAATCTCCTTCAAAAGCTTGGGCTGTGTCACTCATATCCTTGCTGCTGAACAGTACAGAGGGCAAGGAACAGTAACTACAGGGGTTGTTCACCTCATTCAAGTGACAGCCCCAGGAAAAGGGTAATATCCATTAGCCTACACCTGAGTCACACTTAATGTCTGGAGGCCAATGTCACCTTCATGTGTTCCTGAGCATACTACGTAGTGCGGATGTAAGACAAGATGCCCCTTATTTTTTTTTTCCAAGCACGTGTAAATTTACTGAGACTTGCAAACTTCATGGGATGAAAGAAAAACCTTAGAGACCTGGAAAACCCCAGTTTTTGTGGGTTCAGCAATAAATATTTACCCATCTGGGAATTCCTTGCACACTAAAATGAATGGTTTATCTTGATTTTAGCACAAGAAATTTTAAGATGTGAATAGCAGTGACAGGCTTGCACAGGGAAAATGCAGGTGGGATTACTGACTACCAGTTCTTGCAAAGCAAAACTGAGATCTGGGAAAGTTAGGTTTGAAAAGTTGTCAGACTGCATCAGCACAGGGAAACACATTCTTCAGGTTTAAATCTCGAGATACAACTATCTCAGTCCTCTACTTTCTTTGATCAGTGATTCATTCGAGTGACCTTTTGTCTATTGTCCAGGTTATGATAAGAAATCAGTGTATGGTCCAGCATGACCAACACAGAAAGCACTACCTCCATTTCCACAAAGGCTTTTCTCCCCACCCAGCCCCTTGTAATTTCAGAGAACAAACATCTACAAAATAGGCACACAGGATTAGTATGTATATTGTTCAGTTTGAAGGGTGAAATCAGCTTCTCTCAAATGATAAATCTTAGCACATTCTCGAACGGTTGGGAAGAAACTATTTTTGAAATGCCAGATCAGTCATTATAAAGACTTTTCTTAGTGTGGCTGCTAAAATCCTTGTTCTTTATTCTTCATCGTCTTGCACCTTTTCAGAGTTCTTTACACCTTTCAGTGTTATGAGATCTGGTAGCATTTTAAATCCACTTTGACAAATGTAAATGATCCAAAGAAGGGTCAGGAAATACCGTACTGAATTATAATATGAATCTTGTTTTTGTAGCTGAAAAGAGTGAGATAGGCTTACTTGACAAATGTTTTTTATCAGACATATCACAGAGCAGCAAGCAGTAGGAGCAGAATGAATAATTTGCAGCAAATAATTAATTTCACTAATTTAATTCATGTTTCATCCATGAAAAGAAAGCTTCTCTAATCTAAAATTTCAGTAGATAATTGTTGCCCTGTAACTCATTTATGAGTAGTTTGCTGCAATTATTAGGGCTTCTAAATTCAGCTTCAGTTGATCTATCCGGACTGGGCAAACAGGTCAAGCTGTGCTCTGTGCCTGCTGGAAGCGATGCTTGCTAGCAATTGAATTCCTACATACCAAGTAAGAAACAGGCAGGGCTTTTTCCTTTGTCAGTGTTTTGTCTCAGAGGATGACATGTGGATTTGAGCTGACAGATATGTTAAGTTTTGGCTATGGTTCATACTGTTTTCTTCAGGGAGGAGGAAAAGGCTTAGCCAGACCTCATGTCCTGCAGCCCAAGGGGAGGACTCCTGGGCTGCTGGGCATCCACCCACCAAGGGCAGCCCCAGCAGGGATGCCCAGAATGTTCCAGAGGGTCGTCAGAACCCTATGGGACTTGATCCACTAGGCTTAGATGGAGTTCAATATGGCTCCCCAGTGTACCAGGACACACATGAGGGATGCCAGTGGCACAGAGAACCCACAAACCAGCACCTGAGGACCTGCAGCAACAGCAGCGCTTGAGAGATGCTGGAGTTGCAGGTTTGGCTCCCTCATTTGCTATTTTTGAGGTGATGGCCTTCACCACTGGGCAGCTTTATATCAGTCTGGGAAGAAAGATCGCTCTTCTTGAGCTGTAGTCTCGATCATACCACACTCCTGAAGCCCAGACAGCACCTCTGCCCTCCTGGCTGATGCACCCATCTTCTCCCCACAGAGCTATGGACAGTAGTGGTGCATAAAAGGGGTGTGAATGGGTTAGAAGACAACTGCAGAAAGATAAGATCAGAATTCTCATGGAGAGTGGTGTTTAATGCAGAGGTGGAAGTCAGCAGCCTCTCCTCAAGCAGGCTGCAGTGTAGTCAGTCCCTGCACAGAGAACAGCCCTGCTTTCAGTGCCTAGGGCCGTGGCAGCACCTTTAGTCCATCTCTCTGTCTGGACAAAGCCTTTAGTGCTGTGTTTACATGTGCAAGCTGAAGGAATTTTAGGGCCCAAGCAAGGACTGTCCAAGCAAGAAACATTCAAAGTACGTCTGGCACAGATCTGTCCCACACTAACCAGTTAATATGGACATTTCCCATGTCTTTCAGAGATCATTCCCAAAAGGCAGTGTGCAGGCAGCCACCTGTACTGGAGACTAAACTAGATGGAGACCAGCTGCCAGTTGACCTCAGTGCTCAGAAATGTACTTGGGCACATTTAAAACTGGTCTAGGCTGTACTGAGTTATGCTGAGTCACCTGCTGTTATTGGGCACATTCTTTTTAGGTATGATTTCTATGTTGGACACTGTTGTGTGTTTTTCAGAGGCCACAGAACTAACAGCAGGCTTGGAGAGATGGTGCTTTCTGCTCAGTATAACCCACTCACACTTCTCCTTCTGCTATGTCATATTTGTTTTTTAAATGACACTTGCAAGACTGGAACTGTGATGTATCCAGCAAGAGATCTCAGCTTCTAACACACAACTTATTTTCAGCTAGATGCAGAGTATGAAGAGTCACTCAAGACAAGAATATATGATAAAAATATACTGTAGAAAATTCAGAGACCTAAAAGAGGATGGGGAATAGAAATATCTTATTCTCCTTCCTTTCCTCAGAGTATTGTAGGGATAAAACATTCAGCCAGATGCATGGGGACTGATTCAGCAGCTGATACCACAACATTCTGTGTGGAGGAAAGACCATATAATTACTTTGTGCCAATCACAAGAAATGGGAGGCAGGTGATCTGGAAGAAAGAAAAGCGATGAATGATGTTGTTGTGGGCTTCAAAAAGAGTAGATCATCCAGACTAGCTACTCTAATTATGGTATCACAGCCAGCTTTAGTAAGAGGAGCTGGAAAGACTTTGATGTAAGAATCCTTTAGCGTTTCCAAATCTAAGGTGGCTTCTAGTGGTTAGTGAGACAACCTCACAACACTACTGGAAGATTTGGCACACTCTCTTTGGCAGATTAATCCAGATGAAAGGCAACAGTGCATGACTTGCACTCATGGACTGTAGTGTGAAAGAGGTGTACTGTGGGCACTCGTCAACAGGAAACTTTTTTGATGTGTGTGGTAGTAGCTCATGGTCTCAGCACTGATGTATGTCTTGTGTATGTAGCCATGAGCTAATGGAGAAGGTCAGCATTGGAATGAAACCTGTTCATCCCCAGCTGTTATTTCTGGCAATGGGTGAGCCTTTCAAATTCCTTGATATGAGAAATGAAGAGTTCATCAAATGCAAAGTGAGTTGAAACAAAATCTCTACATTTTTTTAATACATACAAAATTTTCTCAATATGTTAGACTTCCTTTGGATTAATATGTCAAGAGGTTATGAAATGTTTGAACTGAGATGAGTATCTGGACTGTACCAGATAACTTCACCTTACATATCTGGTTTTATGTGTCTCTGGGTCCACTATATTCACATATTTCTCCACAACTATTATTACAGATCAAACAAGTCATTTCCCAGTTTATTTTCTCGTCTCTTAGTTACTTTGGTTCTTTTTTCAAGTTCACATTTTTTACATACTCAGTCAATTTATTTTAGCAGATCTTTTAATTAATTCCATATTAACAGACTGGTAATAGCTTGCTGTAAATTTTAATTTGCCTTGCTTTCCATTTGACATTAATGAGTCTATTTTCCCATAAAATTAAACCTGCCTTAAGTGACTACTCAGGGGACCAGACAAATTTCTGATTTAATGTAAATGGCTTTAAATAAATATGATACAGCCTGCACTACAAGCAACTAAGAGCTGGATTCAAATTAACCATATCAGTGAGTCATGAAAAGGAGTGGAGCTGGAGATGCTGTAAAAGTTCTAAGGAACTTGTCTCATTTACGGGGTCACTGTGCTTTGAGGAAGGACTGTAAGTCTGCCTCAGGCTCTCCAATAGAGTCTTCAACTGAAGCATTCAGTTAATATTTCTCCCTTTGAATGTCACTGCATGTACAAAGAAAGAAAAGCTAAGTGAAAAAATTCCTACAGTTGCAGACACAATAACTTAAAAATGAAGAGTTGCGCAGCTAAGATTTTGCTGGCGTTGAGTGTGGCAATGGTCTGAAAGACGCATGTGCGTGTGTAATTATGGGCTGCATCATAATAAAGGTGGTCAAATGCAGTTTACATGGGTGATCTCAGCTCCGGCATTTCCCAGCTCCTGACCATCTGTCTCTGCAATCCTACTGGTTACTTTTATCATGACTTGCTGTATATAAATTCCTGCAGAACCCCAGTCATGCTGGTGCTGCTGCTGGCAGCATCCCTGCAGCAGCCTCACCAGCTCAAGTGAGGGAGTCCCAGCAGAGAGATGTAAATAGTACTATGACGAGTGCAACAGGGCTCTCGGTGCTGGCACTGGTGAAGTGACTGGGCTGGTCTTCCAAATGTGAATGTTCCCATCACTACTAAATTCTATCATTAGCAATAATTGACCAAGATCGTGCTGGCAGAGAGGGAGGAGGCAATGGGCAGATTGTTTGCTAACTTTTGGCAGCCAAGACATGAAGCCAGTGTTTAATCCTGATTGCAGAGCCATTTTTAATGTGCTTTAGTGTGTTTTCTTTAAAAAAAAAAATTCCATCACTGCTGTCCTCTACTGTACTTGGTTTAGAATAGTGATTACTAATAGTGTATATAAGCTACTGTTTCTAATTCTTTGAAGGGGAGCATGTATAGCCATGTAGTGTGTACCATTTCACAACAGAAGAGATTTTTATCTGAACTAATATTTTTATTGTGGGCAATCAAAATAAGGAATATAATCAAAATAAACATAGTTAAAACCACTCCTACATGTGTGTTTAGAGAAGAGGAAAAAAACTTAAATTTTTCTAGGGTGAAAAAGCTGTAAAGGAAACCAGCTGGAAAAAAACCAACACAATAAACATTTCATCAGTGTGCTGAAAAAGTAATAAAATTTAAAATGCTTCCATTGATCCTACAAAACATTACAATGCTAAGGAAAATACAGGCTTCACCAGAGCCTGCAATTCTCACAGGCTCTTGTAAATATAGTTATAATTTTCCTTCTTTCAATGAGTGGCACAGGGCAAAAAAAGACGAAGGTGTGTAGCCAGTAGCAGATGCAGAGTTCCTGTCTTCACAAATATGAAATTAGCCGTGCCATAGCCACGGAGAAATCCTGTGGACATTTGACGTCATTAAATTCTGCAGAACTGAAGGTGGTGACATGATGCTGTGGAGCACCTCATTGATACCTGCCTCCTGCAGTCTTCTGGCTCTTCAGACTTTCTCCCTCCATCTCATGTGGAGAGGTGATGGTCACGGTCCTGCCTGTTGACAGGGAGGCAGTTAGAGACTGGAGGTGTTGGTGTCCCCTGGCCAGCCTCCTGCCTGCACAGCCAGCATTGAGTGGAAAGTTTATAAAGCGTGCAAATTTGGGGTGATAAAAGTAATTTTTTATCAGCAAACATTTGCACTGATCAGACAAAGAGAGAAATCAGACTTGTTTTACCTTTCCCATGGTGCCCTAATCACTGTTTTGAGAAGTGATGGGGATTATGTTCTTAATCTTGCTGCCTTTGCAAAAGAGGTCCAAACCTCTGTGTGAACCTACCTTGAAAAACTCACTTCAGCATCTCCATTTTTAATTGTCTTCTTTAACTTAGCAAAAATGTTTGCTGAATTCAAGTGGAGTTTACAGAGAGTTTCAAATCAATAAAAAAAAAAATCTACTTTTTTTTTTTTTTTTCTGGAGGACAAATGATGTGTCAGAAGTAATTTTCTGGACCTACTCTGAATCTGTTGTCTGCCACTGGCCAAGTTGTTTACCTTCTTGGTATTTTTCTTAAGCTATCTGGCAACACATTGTATTTAACATCTTACAAATGAGTCAAATTAAAAAGAAATATTTTTAATTTGGCAAACAGATTACAAATAAGCTTTTACATTATCTGAATGGATCTAAAGACAACCCACATGTTTCTAAGTGATTTGTCTAGACAATGGGTGAGTCAAGCCTTTTATCCATTCTGTTTTATGTAATAATTTGTTCTGCTCAGTTAAGATTTCATTTTACTTTACTAAATTGAATGCCTTTCATTACTAGGTGCTGTTTAACACTGTATTGACATTTTGCATACTAATTCACGTTGCTCAGGATAGTCATAAGCCCGTTTGAACAATGCAATACGTACAACACAGATTCATTGTACCTGCTAGTACTGTCCTCAAAGATGAGATTACAGACTCCAACATGTCTCATTCAGGACAAAAAAAAAAAAATTATAAGAAGCTGAAAGTTCAGTGCTGAATGGGAAACGCCACTATTGACACCTTTATTACCATTCTGTGGCATTCTCAAGTTTTCTGTCCCAAGGAGTAACGAGGGCTTCATTGCTTTTGCTAATCTTTACTGCAAATTGCTGCTGTGATTAACACAGGTTAGTATCAGGGCAGGCAGGAACTCCCCATTTCTGGTGATGGGAGGACTGGGAGGATCCTCTGTAGTTACAGGCACTTCTCTTGGGTGACCTTGAGAAAGGAGTACGTTCCTACGCCAGCAATGACATTAAAACTTCCATTAATGGAAAACATCTCACATGTGTTCTAGACCCAGGTTTAACTGCTCAGTCATCTCCAATATTTTCTTTAGGCTTCTGGGCACATTTAGTGAGATTACACAATAATGCAACCACCAGGAAAGGTTCCCCTGGTTGGGACATCCACAGTCACATTTTGACACAAATCACTGGGATATATGCAACAAATCTTCATAAAAACTCCTATCTCAACAGACAGTTTGAGATTACACTAAAAATCAGAGGAGAGACCACGATGCCTCCTGCTCTTCAAATCTAAAATTTTATCCCAATCATGTTAAATACTCTAGTATTTAGTTAGTCTTATCAAACCAGTTAATCTTATCAAAATAGTCTTAGAAAACAACTCAACTGTCTAAGTAATTTCTCCAGATTTCCTGTAGTTTGCAGTAAGCATGGATACTACCTCATTCATTTGAGGTCAGGCGCTAGTTGCAAACATCCCCAGAAATGTGACCAGAATATGTAATGATCAGTTCTTCTGCATCCAAATGGTAGAGGAATTAATTAGCTATATTTGGAAATGGGCTTTGCAGCTAATGGATGTGGTTTTAAAAGCAGCTGGCAATGTCTCACCATAGGGGGATTTACCTTTGGTTCATTGGTGAACAGAGTTGTATGCAGTAACATTAGCACTATGAATATTCTAAATTATCAATAGTCAATACGTGTCTAGACTCTTCCCTCATACTGGTCTAAAACTGGTAATGTACTCAAGTTAAAATCAGGTACTGCATGTTTTAAACATTTTGCAATAAATTCCTAATGTATATGCATGAAGAAATAAATGATCACATCACATAGCTGGGGAACGTCAACCCTGCTCCCCAGCTTCATGGTCTGCTTGAGGTTTCTGTTGCAGAGCTTGTGACAAATCATTAACTAATCAACCATTTACTGCTTTTTCTTCATGCATTCCTTAAAGTTTACTTTTTCATTGATAGGGTTGTTTAATATTAATTAATTTTAACTAGATCTGTAGAGAAAACAGAGTATTTTCTAGGAATTTCTGATAATCTGACATTTTGTTGAGATGCAGGAGGAAGAAAAAAAGTAATCTGTGTTCTAAGATTTTCCTAGTCACAGCATGTCAAGCAAATCTATATATAGGACATCTAAATCGTTAGTTTAGCAACAGTGAAATTTTACATTATGAAAATGTTTATACACTGTTTTCTAAATATTACATACTTATACTGTGTTATAAATATAATGCTGTTACTGCAGTACAAGGCTAAAATAATTGAAAAGAAAAACCACAATTAAACATCTCAGCTACAGAGATAAATATATTTTGACACCATGAAAACAGTTTATTTCAACATGAAGATATATCTCAATTAAGTATTTTTATTGCAAATATTGGCAACTTTCAATTTAACTGAACTGCATTTATCTGACATCAGTCTCTTCTGTCAAAAAAATTATCGGTTCTATTTCCAGTGTACAACACCAGTAATTCTAACACTCATGTGATTCTTCATGTTTCTTTGCCAGATTGTTTCTTAGAAATTAGAAATGACAGATGGGATTTGCAGGAGAAAAGGATATTTTCTGTACATACAGCCCAAGGGCAAGAGAAAATGTAAACATCCTCCACATGGATTTTTACTAGCTACTGCCTTTGTTTTCTCTGTAACCTCTCTTGTCTTATTAAGCCTCAATCCTCTTCAATTGCTCTCTATGCTTACATTTTTCAAAAGCAACGAATGTCCGTAATAAAACCTTTGGGAAGCCCAGGGGTGTAATGAAAGCTCTCTTTACATTAATCAAATGGTAACAAAGCCAATCCATCCACCATGGGTGGACTCAGATCTCAAAAGTATCTGGAAGTCTATAAAACACCCATGAAATCATTTATTTTGTGTCAGTGTATGAATGTAATGAAAATTAGAATTAGGATCCAGTAACAAAATCTTTCACTGGTCCAAGCACAACTAGTGTCTAACTGTAGCACTGCAATATCAATATGTAATATTTACAATATACAATTGAGATCTCATATGTGACACATCTCAATATGTTAAAACACCTTGTATGTTAATTTATTTCTTATGGATCATCTTCTGGAAACTGATTTCTTCTGCACACCATAGCAGAATGGTCCACCACCTCTGCTTATCAGTTTAATAATGTGTATCAAGCTTGAAGTGTATTTTAAGCTCCTTCTGCATTCATTCCTCAGTGCACAATTTGACTATTAACAATTTGATACTGCTGTTAATTCCTCATGTTTTTACTTCAACAAATTTAACTGTGAAGAAGTTATCACTTGCTGGCTTTGGGAAGGAAATCTAACATTCCATCAAAATAGGTGATTTTTGATAAATATTAAAAACGTAATTGTTGCACACACATAGTGAAAAATTTTGTTCTTTCACTGATTCATTATTTAAATTAACAACAATCTTGCTGTAATCCACAAGAATTCTGTATTGGATTACTTGATGATGATAAGTTCTTTTCCAAAGGATGCCAGGGCTTCCAAATCAGCACTTCAAATAGCAGGTAAACATTCTGTAGACTCTGAGTGCAGAATATAAACACAAATGGGTCCAGACAGTGGTCCACTTTGATTTGCTGCATATTTCAAATAACTAAGAATGTGATATTCCCTTGTTGTTTACCATAAACTCATCACAAAGACTTCTCTCAAATTAATTTAAATATAGAAAATTATTGCATTAATTTTGCTCTTTTTCTTTCCTATAAGTTGCTTGCAAGCTGATTCTGGTTCTCTTATATTCAGTCTCTCTGTTACCTATTTCTACTACAATTATCCATATCATTACCTGTTAGTAATATTTTTTTCATGAATAACAACCATTTTTTCAGCTTGCAAATGAAACCCATGTGAGCGCATACAAGTATGTGTAGTAAATCAAAGGGAGATGTATGGGTGGCACTTTGGAGCCAGACAAATGTGGGTGAATAACTATCCCTAAGCCAAACACTGACTTGACACAATAGAGTTGTTGAGTCATTAAAAGCTCCAGGTCATGAAGATGAATATGAAAATACCCATCTGAACTTGCCCCTGGGACAGCAGAGTACCCTGAGGATGCAGCCTGTCCCACAGCCCTGGGCTCATGATATGATTCTGCAAGGTCCAGCTCTGCAAGGACTCGTCTTTCACATGTCTCATGACAATGATGGGGAGCAATTAGCATCAGGGCATATATTCTGTGGCATCATGGTGCTGTGTCTCAGGTTGCCACATCTGCTCTGCACACTCATGGAACAAGTCAATCTCTGGCCCAGAAGGAAACAGAAGTCATTGGTTTCTTCTTGCAAGTAGGGAGGAAGGAGGCAGAAAGAGACTCATCCCTGCATTGTGCAGGTCCTTTGACCCCACCTAGAGTCCAAACCAAGTCTGATGCTGAATAAACCATCACCATTCCCATCCATCACTCAGGTGAGCACCTTCTTTCTCCCTAGCCCTTCCTGGAGGAGCTGCCTGTGTGTGGAAGGAAAAATCCCCAAAATAAACACTGCACGAACACATCTCTCATCTGTTTTGCCATATGCAGTGGGTATTAGGGAAAGGACTTTTGTTGTATTTGGAATTTTTTTTTCTTTTTAAGTAAGGGTTGATATTTACTATCAGTTGTGGGATATTTCAGTTGAACAAGATAGTTTCTTTGTTGGGGGTCTATAAATAACCTCATTGATTAAGGAATGTGTATGTTTAATACACATTAACAAATGTGTATGTTTTCTTTTTCCCAAATTATGTACACATTTTACCATTTGGTGAACAACTTTATTCCATCTGGAATTAGTGGTGCATTTCTTATTGTGTGTGTGGTCTCTGGTGTAGAAAAATAGAAAATAAAAGTTAGAAAAGAAGATTTATTTTCAAGATTAAGCATGAAAAGTTTTTCTCCCCTAAGAATATAAAACCATTTATTTGGTAATTGCTTTATTTATTATCTTGGGTTATATGTTCTAATCTTAGCAGTATTTTGGAAGGAAATCTGGTGGTGTGCAGACATTAGCATAATAATATAGCTTTATTTCCTAAATCCTCAGAAAATTCATTGTATTATAGTTTCAGCATTTCCATAGCATTATAAATTCCCCAAACACACTAGAGGGTTTCATACACCAGCTCCTTGCTAGAAAAAAAGACATTGAGTGGCCAGTGCTGAGGGCTGTTTNTCTGTGTGGCATGCATTATGTGTACCTGCATTGGCAGGGGGGTTGGACTCGATGATCTCCAGAGGTCTCTTCCACCCCCTACCATTCTATGATTCTATGATTCTATAATTTCTTTATCAGATTATTAAAGTTGATTATATTTCTTTTATCTTGCTTTGACTTGTAGCACATGCTGTGAGTAAGAGGGAAAACACTGTGTCCTTTGCAATCGTTTATGGAGCAGTGGCTTTGAGTGTCCTGCCACTGCTAACACGTCCATCTGTCCCACTGCAGGGACTCAAAATACTGCCAAAGAAGTAGAAATTGAGAAGCTAAAATATTTCCCTTCTCCTGTGTTATGGTCTTTAGTTTTGTCCCCCTCAACCTGCTTCCCCTTGTTGCACGAAGTTATGCTGATTTAAAGCTGAGAGGATGCACTGAAGAAGAATCCACTACATATTTTTACCACTATCCATTTCAGTTAGGACTTTTTTAGCCAAATTGATATACTATCACCACTCCAAGTTTGAATGGAGTTACTCCAATATAAAGCTGCTTATTACTAGGATGACTTGACCTCCTCATACAGCAAATGTGCTTTTATACCAATGTAATTTCAGAAGGGGAGCAACGGTGTCATTGGCAATATCAAGTTCTAACTTTGGAAAGCGCAGCATGATGACCAGTTATTAAATCTGTCTGTAATAAAGAAGAACTAATGAGATGACAACTTAGTTTTAGACATTAATTGAGATTTGCTCGTAAGTACAGCTGCTCTGATCTCAAACTCAGCACTTGGGTAGAGCATCTGTCAGTTCACCCTCCCCACCACCACAGTGCTTGCTCAGGATCAAGCACAGTAACAGCTACTTAGGGGAGCACATGGGTTAAATACACTGAGTTTTTCTGTCTCATTCATGGGAGAATCTTTTTGGTACTTTCCTAGCTCTCGTTCCAGGTGCACCCAAACAGTGGTGGATGTACTAGTTCTGCACGTTGGCTTGCTCTCACTGACATTCTGCATGTCAAGAACATAAGATAACCTGGGCAGGCTTTCACCTCTGGCTTCAGCATCCTGCTCCATATTGCATGAAGGTCACAAATTTGTGTGCACTGGCTTGAGGACCAAGCACTGCAAGTGATAGCGAAGTCTCCAAAGGCAGTATTTGGGGGCAGAGAATGGAAGGAAGAAGAAGAGTGATGAGCTGACACCTGTCTACAACCTCACTATGCCATTAGCATACAAAAAAAAAGATCCATTAATTCTGTCTTATCTGCCAGCTCCAGCTTTACATTCTCTAGAAGACAGAGGAAGTAGATATTTGCTGACAACAGACATTCTGTTTTAATCCACCAACAAATGTCTATGTTTTGGCAGTAGTTTTTTATAATGGTCTGAAATCATAAAGTAATAGAAGGTCAGCTAGCCCTTTACAGGACTCATGCTAATTTAAGTAGCCAATGAAAATTATTCTTAGGTAGGCTTGTAAACAGAGGTAATGTCTTTTATTAGCACAAATTACAAGCCCGAGGAAAACAAATATGTTTCCAAGGACATAAACTGCCTTCTAAGCCTGGTAGCCAGTGCATGATGAAGTTGCTGTATAGACATAACTAGTTTTAAGACTTATATGGTTAAAGTAGCATCCAGACCCAGATGAATTCACATGAATTCATGTTTATGTTGTGTTCGTTTGGTTCTCCTTAGGAGTAGGTACATAGCAAATTTCAATGAATCCTACATCAGGAGGAAACTGCTAATAACAAAAAGGAAAACTTAGCTGGAGAGAATTGCTGGTTACATGTGTCCAAAAGTCCTGGCTATGTTCATGATAAAGAAATGAGGTTCCCATCAAGGATGAGCAGAAAAAAAAAAAAAACTACTTAAAGTCTTTAAATCAGTTCCTTAATAAACATATCTCATCTCTTCTGTACTCTAAAAACTATTATTCTAGCCAAAATGGAAAACATAGTCAACTCAGATTCACAGTCAATCTATGGACAACAAAGTTTGATGCAACCGCTCGAGATGACCACCCAAACTGCTGGACCTATTTCATTCAGCCATCTCCTACAGATGCGTTTTGTGCCTGTGTGTTTATAGGGTATCAGTCACTGTGATGTTGTGGGCTAGCTGAAAACCAAAGAGATAGAGCGTTTGAAATAGGTATTTCCATTAAAATGAAAAGTTGGTTTTTTTGTCCTCCCAGCTGTCCCTGAGACTGCCTCCATTTTAATACCTGTGCTTTACCTTCTGGGCTTCAATTACATTATAATTTTATAATTTTTTTTTTTTTTGCTAGACTTTGTAGGTTCCCAGGCATACTGCCATTTTCTGTTACTTATACACAAATGCCTCTATAAAAACCTTATTCTCCAATCTTAACAGTCCTTCAGGCTGTATGAGAACTTTCATTTTAAATTTCTAATTTCAGTAAAGGTACTACACAAAAGCTATTGAATTATTCAGAAATATATGTAACTGATAAAAATTCTCTAGGCTCTATCTAGTTTAATTAAAGGTAAAATCCCAGCAGACATTGTAATTGCAATGAGAGAGTAAACACGAAAAGTTAAACAACCTGTAAATAGAAGATAAATTTTAAAAAAAAACCTTTTGTAGATGACTGTTCCCCTATATTTATATTAAAACATTCACTTTCAGGTTAATTAATCATTGCTGTTCATTTAGAACAAACTATGCTATTACATGCAGGACCAATCTTAACAATGATACAGCAGGAGTAGGTGGTTAATTCACTGCTAGCTAGTCAAAGTAAGAAATTTAGTGAGTTATTGTTTATCTGGTGCCTGATCTCCTTGTAGCATGAAAAAGCTGGAAGCACCTGCCTTAGGAAGTATTCTCAATTTGGCTGTGTTGAAACTTGAAAAGATAAACCTGACCTGGGATTATATCAATAACCCTGACATATCCAAGACACACAGACACCTGAATTTGGGATGTTTTTTCTTAGACTGATTCTCACCATATTTGTCAGTGTCAAGAGGGACTGCTGGACTTTCCTGTGCAATTGGTGAATAACAGCTGTTAAGTGTTATCATCAGAAAACTCAACTGAACAAATAAAACTTCTAACTGTCATAAGCATCTGTGAGAAGCAGTATGTCTTGAAAAATATAAAGCAAATGTTACTTAGAGTATGCTGACTGAAATGAAATATCTATTCATGGGGACTCTTTGGCTAAGTTCACCATAAGATAGAATTGTGTAGACACTGAAAGCAGATACTCAGGAATGCTCCCATTTTTGCTTTAGATAATTTCCCTTCTGATCCCATTTCCTGAGACGTTTGTATGTGTGATGGCTTATCCATTCAGCTCCTGTGCAAACCTAAACCAACAGAAAGAGTTGTCTTCTACCAGTGTCATTCATGCAGATGCTAACAGGATGGCAAAACTGAAAGAGCCATGAGTAGAACCAGTCCACCTTCACACACTGAAATTCATTTGGGGCTAGGCAGTGCCCAGCCTTGAGAATATTGCATAGAAACCTCATGATCCCAAGGTAGGCTAGGAAAGTAGTATTCATATTCTGTTTCTCTAATGGTGGGATGAGAGGATGGATCTTCTTTTAAGGATACTATTGCCCTACAAGGTGCAAGATTTCATATGCCCTGTAGGAAAATACTGCTAAGATCTACAGACTTGTAATGAAGGAGAGAATTCTCCACACACAGAAACATTGGATGTGTATTTCTGGTAACTGACAATGGATGTAAGCAAGATTCTGAATATACAGAATAACTGAAATGAATGCAGAATGGATTGTTACTGCTCATTGCCAATTCTGTTATAATTTCAGGAGGTGGGCAGGGGTGAAGGGCAAGACTGGAACTCAAGAGCCCCCCTTCATATAGAGCAAATGTACCCATCATTTGGGAGAAATATTTGACAGTACAAAATACATTTTTTCACAGGCTTCTTTCTTGCCATCTGAAGAATGAAGTGAACAACACTTTCTTCATCTCAGTTGTTGCCTTGTGATGTATCAGAGACAGGGTCCTTGGGTCAAAGGCTAAAATTTTGGGGCCTGTTTTTTAGAGACTAGTTTTAGTGGCTTCCAGTTAGTTAGAGATAAAATAGCTATGCTTTTTGAAGTGTGATTTTTGGGGAGTTAATATTTTCTTTTAAAACTCTGTAATTCTGAAGTAATAACTATTTTTATCTGAACTAATGATACAAGTCAGTCTTTTTGGCCAAAGCCATGAATATACTTACTAGCACTGAAATTCTGGCTCTATTATCACTAGTACCACAATGGGCATGAAAAACTCACATCCACTTACACAGAAGTGACCCTTAACTGTATAGTGTCACACCTTTGTGTTGGACACAAACATGGCATCCAGTGTTTTCAAATACACGTATTTGAAGGTAGATATCTAAAATCCTTATCTAGACAGAGAAATGATCGATTTCGAAGCAGTCTGCATAGACATTTCTAATTAGGAGATCAGACTGCTTTCACCAGACTGACAAAATACAACATTAAATGTTCATTTCCACATACATGGGTGTAAAGACTTTGGCTTCTGCAGGTCTAATTTCTTTCTATACAAGTAAATACCTTTACCCCTTTTTGTAACTTTTAATGTTAAATATTAAGAGGTACAAGGAAAATAAAGGTGCAAATCTCATGTTTAAAGAGTTAGATGACTAACATGTCTATTCTGATAGCTTTTTTAAATGACATATAAACACTTCCTCATCATTTTTTCTATCTGCATTAATATATTTATGTTTAAACTTAAGTAACTTCATTTGTAAATACACATGTTGTCTCATCTTGTATAAGCACTGGAAATGCTCCCATACACTGCAGAGGAATAAAGTATGTGGGTGGCAATTTTCTCCAAACACTTTATCAGGGAATTTTCAGACAGATTGGATCATGGATTTTCTTACCTAGCTAAAGAAGAACAACAATAGTGCTATTAAAGCTATTAAAAGATAATAACTGATACCCGCAGAGCTAGAGAGGGCTGGGAAGGTGGGAGAAAAATGATTCTGGTTTAGTCAACTGAGTCTAATCCTGTAATGAACTAAGTTACCCAGCTCTTCTTTCAATAGAAGATCTTGGCACTTTGCAGCCCAGAGTGGCTGTCATAAATGAGTCTAAATTTCAGTTATTGGTGCTTGATCACTAATATATAGCTGGCTTCAGCAAGTTTAAGCCCTAGGTTAGTGGTCTCAGAAAAGCAGACTTTACCCATACAGGGGAAGTAAGAGAGACCTGCTGGGTGCAGATAAGTTTGGAGATGGCTTTCTTCACAGATCCATGTATGTCCCTGCAAGGATGGGTATGGAGCAACTCAGCTTGGCTTCATGTTCTGAGATCAGCCTGGCTATGTTAACCTGAACACTAAGCAGCTTTTGCATGAGCTGGTACATCTACACAGCCCAATATGGCATGGACTTGTCCTTTCAGTTTGTGGTTCCCTGTGACATTCTCACATTGATCTACTGCCAGTAATTGTGTCTGACCCATGATCACAAAGGAAAGTAGTTATGCTCATATAATAAAGTAATAAGAAAAACTCGATCCCCATCCCCTAGGCCTCTGGCTTCACCAAGAAGTGGCCCTACTTCTACAATGCTCTTGTTACTATTCATTAATATAGATACAGAAGATACCTAGTTTCTTGCATAAGGACATCTAGCGTTCTTTGTGATGACCAAGGGTATTCCTTTTGCTTCTATCCAGAAAGACCTCAGTCTTGGATCTCTATCACATCTACAGTCCATGCATAGGTAGATCTCAAACATGCTCAGGAACCTAAAAAGGCACTAGATACCAATGTCTGGCAGATGAGTGAAACCCTAAGAATGGGCCTGAAGAATCCTTCTTCCAGCTCCACTACAAATTTCCTCTGGGACTTGGTTTGAACTCTTAAGTTAATTCTTATAAAGACACCTGATCTTCCATTAACTTCTGTGAGAACACTGATTCTTAAAGAAAAGGTGCCTATGATGGGATTCAGCCAGACTAGTTTAGATACCTTGTCTGTGTCTGCAATTTAGATGCCTAATGAATCAGCCCTCCAGAAATCCACACAGACAGGATCTTCCTTTGAAGACGTCTCACCACTGACTGTATAGGAAATATCAGATCTTTTTTTAGGATAACTGTTTTGCTTTGGTATTTAAAATGTAGCACATTAGATGTCTGCAGTTAAATAGACTGGATTTCGAAGTTTAGGTTTGTGGATGTGAACAGTGTCATTTAAGTTTTAAGAAATAAGATGCACAGACTTTGTGGCTAACTTTCACATGCATTTCTGGGCAGGCTGTACGTAACTGTTGAAGCTGTAGGTCCAAATGCCCATTTGAGCATTTGCAGGCTTTTGGCTCTGCAGTTACCCAGATTACAAGAAAAAGTGCAGTGAGTGGAATTTATGGCAGCTAATTGAAGCACTTGGCCTTTAATTACATAATCTGTTTAATTGATATGATAATATTCACATGATCTAATTTCAAGATAAACCAATGTACAGGAAATACATGCATCTTGAGATGCAAAGAGAGCTATTAACTGCAAATTATTATTGTAATTTAAATGTAATATCTGTGTTCATTAAAAAAATGTTGTGTTTTTTTTTTCTTCTGTTGTACTAATTGAGAAAAATAAGCTTCTGAGTCTGTTGGAAACAACATGAAATTTTCAGTGTGCAAAATGATCTGCCCATGAGCAAGCAGCAGGCTAAAGAGAGTGCAGCAGAAAAGATTCAGTGAGTTAGACCAAATAACAAATACATCTGAGACAACCATGATCTTCTTCTGGGAACACACAAGCTGGAATTCAACAAATAGATTTCCCTGTGTGAATTGCTCTCCCTTTTGAAAGTTCAAAAAAAGAATAAAGTCTAAGCAATACTACTTCACCAAAATGTTTTCCAACACTGCAGTAAAAACAGATGAAAGATTTGGATATTTTCTTCTCCATTCTCCTCTTAAAAGTGGTTGTTCGGCTTATGTAAATACATTTCTCTTCAAAATTTGTGAGTGGGATTCATCTCACCTAGCTTTAGACATTTGCAATCTTGACAGCTACATCTGAGCCCATCGCCTTTGGCTCACTTTGCACTCAAAGGAAAGCAATAGGTAATCTAGGGTGCAATTCAGCTGTTCTATTTAGGAGGCCTAATTTTAGGTGAAGATGAATCACATTCCAGAAGCATCTACATCTCTCCACTGACTAGAAAGGGAGCTCAGATGTGAAATTTCTGCATCTTATTTTTTCTCAGTGAACACCGCTTTAGAAACTCTGAATCTTAATGCTCACAGACTTGATTTTATGCTGTGCAAAAAGGGAGAAAAATAAAGTGGAAAAAAAAGCCTTGAGGAGGCTGGGACAACTTCAGAAGACTGAAGGCAACTTTGAACTTGTCTGGGTCAAAAGGTAAGCTGGTGTTTAGCATGACTCTAACAGTAAAGGGAATTCCACCTGAAGAGCCCTTGGAGGGGATTAGGTTATGCAAAGGCTACTCAGTCAAGGAGGCTCCCCCCTTTGCCATGCCATTGCCATCTGAGCTATCAGGACTGCTGGGAGAAATTTTGTCTTCTTTCTGCCACAGCATTAGTGACAAGCATGCTTCAGATGAAGCATCAGCTGAACAGGAGAACAAAGGGCATAAACAATCAAAGCCCTTCAGGAACTTGCTTTACAAGTCTCTTATAAATCTTTTTAAATTCTTTGGTCTAATTGAACTGGCCCAATTTTTAGCCCCCCAAGTTGCTCCTACATTAAACACAAAATAAGAGAACTGGGCCTGTTCCTGAGATTCTTCAGGGATGAATGTTTCATTGCATACTGCATTTTTCCATTCTTCAGGTACACACTACAGAGAAAAATTCTCAACAGAAGAAAAGGGCTGACGATGTTCCTACTTCTGCTGCAAGCTGTTCACACCTTTGTGAATGGAAAGTGGGGAAGACAGATGATGTTCCATAGCTTGGACTGAGGGACAAGTAAGCACAGTAGAAGTACTGAGCATAGGGTCTCCTGTGGCCAAAAACTGTTGAAGTGGAAATGTAACAGATCCTATTAAAAACCTTTTCTGGAAGGGAATGGGGCTAAAGCATGGATTATTGTCCATGAAAAAAAAAAAAAAAAGAAAAAAAAAACAAACCCAAAAAAAACANCTCCTGTGGCCAAAAACTGTTGAAGTGGAAATGTAACAGATCCTATTAAAAACCTTTTCTGGAAGGGAATGGGGCTAAAGCATGGATTATTGTCCATGAAAAAAAAAAAAAAAAGAAAAAAAAATCAAACCCAAAACAAACAAAACCCAGAAAATGGATAATTAAGAGTATTCTAAGGTCAAAAGTAAGAAGCACTACTGTCAAGTTGCTGTCTGAATGGTTTCGAAGTTGGAGCCCTGCTCTGTCTTTATCAGATTATGTCCTTTTTATGAGAAATGGACAAATATGATTGAGTTCTACAAACCAAGGCGTGTATTTGCAATGGCTATCAGCACTGTAGTTCTAGCTTTTCTACCTGTAACTGTTGAACTCATAGCCTGGTGTGAAAAATGAGTACTGCAACCCCACAAGTCAGGGGAACTGAGTGCACTCCAGTTATAATCCCAGTCCAAGGGACAGCAAAGAAACACTTCACCATCTCAGCAAGGAAAAAGTTGTCCTTGTGCTTTTCATTCTTCTTCAGCAAACATGCAAAAGTTGGTTCTTCTGATACATAAAGTACAACTATGAGTGATAAGTGCTGTTCCACCGATCTTATTTCCATCTTCCAAATGGTCTATTCTCTTTTATGACCCCCAATTACAAGTTCCTGTTATTCTTGAATTGCTGTAAAACTGAACAGTCTCCATATGTTCAGAGCAGCTTGCAATTAGCATATTCTGAACTTAGAAACTGCAGTCTATTAAAAATACGGACATATTAAAGCATAGCATCTGGAAACCTGCATATGTTCTCACACAGTGGGCTTCAGCTGCCAGGGTCAAACAGACGTGTAGCTATCCCAGAGTTTATATGTGTCATCACTCAGCTCCAGAACTTCAGAGAAGTTGTATACTTTCTTGGAAACTATTATGTGACTTCACGCTTACCTTTTATACTGTCTCCATATGAAAAATATAAAGAAAAATAAAGAGAATTTTAAAAAACCCTAAGGTTTCCTGTGTTATAATCACTCAGCTGGATTTCTCAATTAGGCGTACAGCCACAGCACCAATAAAACTGTGAAAATATGAATATGAAAGTTTTAATCAAATCTCAGATTGTTTTTCTATACCAAGCATCTCATTTTGTGAAGTTTCCATCAAACCAAAGGCAAGCTGGAGAGCCATTTCTGCTTAAATGCACTTTTGCTCTCTCTCATAAAAAGCGTAAGGAGTATGCTTTCAACAGGAATATGAAGTAGAGATGAAGATTTGGCTTATATTTCTTCCAAAAATGAAAAGTCCTGAAATGAACCATAAAGTTTTCTTCCTTATATAGCTGTCAAGGCAAAGATAAGCTTCTATTTTATCCAAATTCCCATTTGAACAAATGTGCTGCACTAGCTGAGGGCTGGTTTCCATTTTAATAGCAAATATTCTGTCAATAACAACCTTCTACATGAAACAGGGAGCTTTTCCATTTATATTACATTAATCAAAAGAATTGAAGCACAAAAATTACTGCTAACAAATAGACATAGGACAATAGATTCTAGCAGATCTGAAGTACCTTTTGGAAGTGGTACTACTGAAGTAAACAAATGTAAATTATTCATAACTCTGTGTACAAGACTTAAAAGCAATATTAGATAACACAACAAATTCAGCTCAGTGCTTTCACTTGGCTATCTGATGGATGAATTTGGCCCAAATTCTGTGATTTGGCTCCACATTTAGAAAGCTCTAATGTGAGAGCAAGTGTTCATAGGTAGGGCAGGTGGGTAAACACTATGGTTAGTAGAGAATTAGGATTGCTGCATCATGCCCATGGCCCAAGCAAGTACAAAAAAATGATCTAAGATCTGCTCCTTTCTACATATTGCTGCTGAGGCCAGGAGGATATCTCAGGGCATCCTCAAACAGCTCTTGAAACCTATGTTTATGCAAAACAAATATGGTCAAAGCAGCTCTTAGTCAAAAGAGTCGATGAGGCTTGACTCAGCAGATAGATGCACATGTCCACTTCAGGATGGGATGAGTCACCCTCTAGATTCCTTTGAAGGCTTTGAGTAAATTCCCATTGATTATAGTGGGATCTTGAACACCTAGCACATAGGAAGATAATCTACATTAAAGGGCATCTGAAGTCAGTTAATTTAGTTCTGAGATTGATTTTTTTTTCTTCTAAATATAAAGAAAGTTTGCCATATTAGTTTAAACTGAATAGCTGTTCAGTAACAGCCAATATGGTCAGTTGAACTCCACACTCCCAGCTTGCCACATACTATCCAGTATAACTTACCTATCCTTTATATCAGGCACACTTCATGTAGAAGTGAGAAATAACATTATTATACTATTCTCTAGTGGAAATATAATGGAAAAATTGTCTTCTACCAGGTACCAGAGCAAGCTTGGTTCAAAAATCTGTAAGTTGCTTCAACACTTTGTCCATGCTGGTGTCAGGATTCTGAATTTTTGGTTTAGAGATAAAACTGGGAAAAAAAAAAGTGTCCAAATGCCATTAACATATTTGTTAGTAGTAAGCTGGCTTTCTAGATGTTATGCTATAATAATTATGGTTTCATTGTACTAGACAAAACATAGATGTGTAATCAAACTTCCTTTTGATCAAAATACAGCTACTACCAGACTTTTTGTTATTATGAAATACATCCAAAAGAGTACTCTGCTTCATGTGATACTCATCACTGGAGATAATCAGAAAACCTGGGAGATCTCTCATCTGACACCTGGACTTGAATTACTCCCCCCCCCCACGGCATTCACTCTCTCATAGACCTGACCAACTAAGACTATCTGGATGTTGAAAGCTTGATGGACTGCCAAAGATGGTCTGTCTTCTCAGGAGGTTTAGCAGCTGCAATTAGGTGGGCCTCAATCTGCCGTTTACAGACAAGCAGTTTGAGTAGCAACATGTATTCTACATAACCTACCTATCTTGGTAAAACCATCCCAGTCTTCTCAATCTTCAGCAATACATCTGTGATGCTTTAGCTGTGCTCTTTCTACATCATAAATATTTTGACAACATCCTTTAGAGCATTTCAATCTTAAATCTCAGTCAGATTCGTCTGTCATTTACAGTCATGTTTGGCTCATTTGCTTATAATTAGTAGATTGTCTGCTTTCAGTAATAGGTGTCATTAGAAAAATACCCACCAGAAGCAGAGAGAAGACAGAGAAGGAACATGAAATACAGGAATAAAGTCATATAAAGAGAGCTACAAAGGTTTCTTCACTCTTTCTTAGAAAAATGAAGTCATGAGGAAAGTGATGAAATTGAGAGGCAGAAAATTTAAAACTGGTTAGAGCTGGTTTTGATTCTTGTTTTTAATTGCAGAATGATGCTTTTTACATGTTTTTTTTCCATGTTATCTCTGTTATGTGCCTGGTCCTCAATGCAGAGGTTGTTTCTTATCCCTTTGGAAAGTAGATTGCATCCTGTAGGCACCCTTTGCAAAAGACAATTAAAAAAATGGGTTAGTTTGGTTTAGATATCCATATGTTTAGTAAAATATTATATGTGGTTCAGGAAAAGAATTGACAATAATAAATAAGAAGGTGCTTCATCAGCAAACAGGAGAATAAGCAGTAAGAACAGTGAGAACAGTCTTTACAAATACTAATGCTGACTGACGTGAGAAATGTTTTTTACCACTGCATAAATAATACCTATGGTTTTACTTCTTATTGCTCTTCACTGCCAGAACAGCCAGTAGCATGCCAAAGAAAGAGGAAAGAAAAACCCACTTAGAAATGATTCTCTGGAGTCTGCAGCCATCCAGTTCACTAAGGATTACCTCATCTGAGAGTACAAAATATTCCTGCTTCTTGCAGCATTACTGCAGATACTAATGGAGTTACTAGACTTTGCTATCTACCCATGTTCCAGGATGGGCTTGTTGCTCTTCCTAGATAGTGACAATGTGGTTCAAAAAAAAAAAAAGAAAGAAAGAAAAAGATCTTTCTTGACTGCTTGCCAAAAATGCTAGAATTGTAATGTTGTAATAGAAAGCTAGATTTTGTGCTCACTTCCATAGGAAAGTAAGTAAAAAGTACTCCTCTCCTGTATTTTCTGCATCACCAATCAAGCTCCTGGGCAGTGAAACACAAAAAAAATTGCAAGGTTGCCCATGGCTTAGCTATTCTCGGAACTGGGAAGAGGGTGCAATAGAGAGCGTACAGAACCCTGGATCCACATTTTGACTCCACACTCGAAGACGTGCACCAGCGAAAACCAGTTTTAGTTGCTGTATACTGTATTTATTCCTTCTGCCTCCTGTAAGAAGGAGGAACTATAGTTTCATGCATCAAAGAGAATGACAGTAGCTGCAGGGCCACAGATTTGATGTTTTGTCCTACTCTGTGCTACACCTAAAGTCTGAATCTAGCTCATTGTGATGGGTTTGCCATTGCCAGATATGCTGAACATGCAGTGTCTCCATCTTCTACAGTTTTAGGAGTTATGTTTAAGAAATAAGAAAGAATAAGAGGAAACAGTTTATCCCAATAAGTTAAAGGTTAAATGTATGTATGTATGAATCAGGGATGCTGTCACACGCTGTCAGAAACATTTTATCTCAACTGGAAAATGACTGCCATGTATTGGATGCACTATTCATGTTATACAGACTGACAACCAAATGCACACTGTAACACAACCTAGAAAAAACCTCTCTTCTTTTGCAGTGATGCTATGAGAGGCTTCTGCAAGCAAGAGTCAAAATTATCTACCTCATAGCAATCAATATTTCTGTATTTAGATCTATGAATTAATTTGTTTAGGAAATCAATACAGAGAACAATATATTTTAATTTATAACTAAAAGTTCAGCACTGGAGACAGTAGCCTAATCTTTAGAATACAAAAAAATATGTCAGATACTCTGAAAATGTGAATGAAATATATGGAACTAGTATTCTATAGGCCTGGACTCTTCTTCCCTTAAATGAGTCAAACATCAACAGTGCATCTTCCCATAGTTGCCATATTATTGTGATGATTTGTTTTGCTGTTGCTGATGATGTGTTTCAGCTGCATAAGCTGCAGCAAAGACATAGTTCTGCTCCAGAAAGACTGCCATGTCTAACACAAAGGCACAAAGACATGGGGAAGACATGATTTCCTAGAATTAACAAATGAGAAAAACAGTTTTAATTAAATCATTTATTGGAATAAAACCACAATTCACAGGTCAGAACCCTCCTGACTTCAGTCATTGGGACCACCAGAGTGTGGGTTTCCACCGTAGCTGTTTCCAATAGTCACACCAGTATCAATCTATTGAAAAAAAAGAGGGTGCTGGTGAGGGAGTTTCCATGAATCATCACTAAATCAAAATTGATTTTGAGTTGAAAGGGACCTTAAAGATCACCTAGTTCCAACCCCCCCTGCCATGGGCAGGAAGACGTCCCACTAGACCAGGTTGCTCAATGAACTGTACAGAGATAAGGCTAAAATTAGTGACCACTCCTCCCAGTCTGTGCTGCTTCTGCAACCTGCTGTGAATCCCCACCCAGCAGCATTGCACTGTCCTGCCCTCTGCTCTCAGTTCACTCCTGGCTCATCCATGTACCTTGGGGAAGGAGAATATATCCCCCCAAAGAAGAATTGTGGTCAAAGCAATCCTAATGGGAATGATCCCTCCAAAGGTATGAAGGAAATATTTACCGGTGATGTTGTGAAATATAGCCAGGGACTATAGTGGAATGTACCAAAACCTATTGAGACTGATTTAAGAATGAGAGATTTTGTTATGTGTTTTACAGTATTTTGGCATTAGGACTCATATTTTGAAATCTTTTCTGAAATCACACTTTTTTTCCCCTTTCTCTTTCTCTTTATTTCATATAAAAGCAAACATCCCTCACAATCTCCTATATACTGAAACCAGGAGTCAAAAATGCCACTTCTGAGAGTCATGTAGAAAAGCAGTAGCCCTGTCAAAGCAGGTCTGGATTGCTATTGATCCATTCTTAAAGAAATGTCCCAGGTAGATTGATGACATCTTCTCGTAAAGGTACCTCTGCTAACACTACAAAGAACTCAGTAGCTACCTGGGCTAGACCCCTATGTTTTAGAAGGGTAAAGTTGGGTTGGAGGAATCCCACCTCCAATTTCACTAGAAAATACAAAATTTCTCAGAGTTTACACAAACAGTGAGACTGGGTAAATGCTGCACATTTGTGAATATTAACTTGATTTTTTGACTTTTGCCTAAAAACAAAAATATTGCTTAAATCTTTGCACCAGCCCAACACACACAGAGAAACACTCAGTCTCTAAAGTGCCATTACCACCACTACTCTTTTTAATGGGAGAGTGTGCCAGGCTGGCAGGTACAAAACACACAACAATGGTTATTCAGCTTTCTCTTTTCCTAAAAATGTGCAAAATAAGACATACATTTCACAAGACTATGTTGGGCCTTAATAAATACTATGTGACTTGAAAGTTTAGCACTTACACATGAGAAGGTTGGTTGAAGGAAATAGTTACATGTGGGACTTGATTATAGTGTTTTATCACTCAGCTGAACATCTAATGTTTAGCACAGTAGCTGGAGTGCTTCTTTTCATGTCATAATAAAGGTTGCCCTCAGATAGTAATTACAGCTTTCCTAATAAAAGGAAAGCCATTTCGGATCTGCCTGAAAAGTTCAGGAACTAGAAATGAAGTTTGGGGAAAGCGTTTGCCATCACTCTGGATTTGGCAGGTAGTTTGCTGCCTGAGCTGCTGTGCAGCAAAGTGGCAAATCTGACTTGAGAACATTTCCTCAGAGCTGGAGACATTAAAAAAAAAAAACCCTAGCTGGAGAAAAAGAAAGTCTCCAGGGTTACAAAAAGATCGCAGTAAAGTTAATGTCTCTGCAACATTGTACAAAACCAGTTTGAAGAATCATTATATGATCTTTCAAAAGCTCAGCAAGGCATCATGAAATGGAGATGTAGAACAAGCATATTCAGCACAGTATTCAGAGCAAAGCTGCCACTACTGAGCTCAGTGGTTAAGCATTCATAGTTTTGCCTAGAAGTGGTATGTGCCAATATGGGCTATATTTTCTAGTAACATTTCTGAATCCATCTTATTGTGGCTCTCATGAAAAGCTAATGGTGTATGTCTGTGCTTTTTGTGCTTACAGCATAGTAATCAGTTTGATCATAGTAAAAGAAAGACATGGAGATGCTGCAGTTGGTCCAGAGAAGGACAACAAAGCTGGTGAAGGGTCTTGAGAATGAGCATTATGAGGAGCAACTGAGGGAGAAGGGGTTGTTTAGTCTGAAGAAAAGGAGTCTTAGGGGAGACCTTATCCCTCTCTACAGCTACCTGAAAGGAGGCTGTTGAAAGGTGTATGTTGGTCTCTTCTCACAAGTCACAACTGATAGGACAAGAGGAAATGGCCTCAAGTTGAACCAGGGAGGTTTATGATGAACATTAGGAAAAACTTCTATTCCGAAAGGATTATCAAAGACTGGAACAGGCTGCCCTGGGAAGTGGTTGAACACCCATCCCTAGATGTATTTTAAAGCTGTCTAGGTGCAATGCTTAAGGATATGGTGTAGTAGTGGCCCTGGTAGAGTTAGATTATGGTTCAACATGATGATCTTAAAGGTCTTTTCCATCCATAGTGATTCTGTGAAAATAATTTGCGGGGTTTTATGCAGTTTAGGACATGAAATTACAGATCTGCATATCTCCCATCTTTGAAAAAATCCAGGTGATAAAATTTTCTGATCTTTTGGATTTATGTTTTTCTGTTCTGACTTTCAAAATGATTTATCAGTGGTCAGCAACCTCATTATCAGATGTTTTACAAATTGCAACGTATGGAACTGCTAGGTTTACCTTTGTAGCTTCCCAGACATTCTCTTCCGTAACAGTGGAATTAACAGTTCTAAGTCCCCAAACTTCATCATCTACTTCACAATTCAGGATGATCTCTGTATATAACTTTTATTTTTAGTACATTGGTAAGTAAAATTTTTCCTTTTTTCCTTAGCTGGGTAATAATATATTCTTTTTTTTTTTTTTTTCTGTCTGTCTGTTTCCTTTCCCTGTAGATATCAACGACTAAATATGTTTTTCCAACCTCTATGTGCCACACAGGCTCATTTCTATTTTCCGTGGTTTTGCATCCACATTTTTCTGGATTGCATCTGTTTTCAGATTAGAGTGACAGGTTTTGACATATTTCTATGCAAATAAACAGGATTTTAATTTTCTGCAGTGTCTGGGCAGTGACACTATGCCATGTGATATACAACTTGATCATAAAATTGAAGCTTCCCACCCTTTTGAAAACATGCCTTCCCTTATGCACAGCCTCCACTTCTCTTTCTAAATAAAGTTTTGTAGTTCTGCACTGAACTGGTGAGCCCTTACAACTTGATGCTGCATTTCATGCCGAAGTAACCATTACGTTATTAATCTGTGTGGTCACTGAGACATTTTGACACCCTTCAGAAAATCAGAGGTTTTTGCTCTTTGCTTTGCTGAAATATTCACCCTTCTGTGGTTAGGTAGCAGATGAAAGATACTTTTAGATGCTTTGAACCAGTTAAGAACATCCCATAGGAAACATCCACAGGGGAGGAGTGAAGAGATGAAAACAGTCTGCCTTGTCAGAAAACAAAGCCTGCTAGTGAGCAATACCCCTTTTTTATCATCCATCCTTGAGCCAACAACAGCTTTTATGTCTCCTCAACCATCCCTCCAGGGAGGGTAGGAGAGAAGAATAGCCAATACACTGAATTTGTGCCATCTGGGAGCACAGGGATAAGCAAGAAAAGCACAGCCTTCCTCCCAACTTTTCAGCACCCTGTTTTCAGATGTTACCCGTATTATGGTTTGGGAAACTCTAGCCTACAGAGATGAACACATGCATATATAAGGAAAGTAAATAAGAAGAGACCAAGCAACCTATAATGTTGCAGATGTGTGGTCTAGCAGAGACTTTGTTTTTGCTGCACTGTGGTGAGTGTTGCCATACTTAGGCACAGCCACTTGCCTTTAGTTGTTTGCACAGATCATTTCTGAGTTTCAAGCTGCTCGCTGCAGAGGTACCCTCTGTGCCTTGCTTGATGTCTGATCCTGAATGCTGCCCCTGCCAGCATCTCACTGGCTGAAAAGCAGCTGTCTGCTTGGGTGTAAGTGGCTCATATCTGCCCAGGTGACACACAGGCATGGTGACATAGTACAGCCACAGCCCATTGTGCACACTCTACCGAACCAAAGTACTGCTCTACTTTCATGTCACTTTTACAAAGATTTTATTTTATATTACCCCATGTGCTTTCAAGTAATCAATCACCTTTCTTGACAACTTGGAAATACATTTACATGTGTGTGTGCACATATGTTTCTATATACCAGGTCTTGAGATGCCACTGGAGGGTTTCTTCATATATACTTCTCCACCACCTCTGCAGATCTTCTGTCCCTCAGCTGATGAAGGCACATGGCCATATGACAGTGCACTTGCATTCCTGCTGCTATGATGCTTTTTCTTGCCTATGCCTCCACATCATTCCTCAGTGGGCCCCCAGGCCCTCAGGTAGTGCAAAGTGTTGCTCATGCTACAGGTGGCACCTACAAGTGTCACGCAAATCTGGAGAGACTGTATCCATCTCATGTCAAGATGGAGCATGCTCATTTGATGTAGAGATGGGCTGACATGATGCAGTGTCTGATGCAGCTGGTGATGTGATTTGATGACTTGAGGAAACCCTGCCACTTGTGTATTCCCACATTAATGTGGAATATGACTAATCCATAAGCATTTGCTGGTTTAGGAAGTCCTCTCCCTGACCATCATGTGAAGGACTGGACATCAGAAACCTATCTGGCTTATGGGCATCTTTGCAACAATTAAACCATTCACATCTGACACCATTTCTGAGCAGTAACTTGGGGTTTTTTTGACAGAATAGATAGATCGGAGAAGAGAGAAGACAACGATTTTACTGCTGCCCTTGTGCCTGATGAAATATCTCCTATGAAAGAGGTTATTCTCCCGCACTCTATACTTCGCCTTACCTGGAATGACAATCATCCAAATAATCTTGTAAATAAGCCCTCTGTTTTTTACAGCAAGGTCACATTGGTGGGGCTTTGCCATCGACAACAAATTCAGCAGCTGCTGCAAGGGCTTTGTTGGGAAGCCCTGTAAACCTGCCTTGAGCAGCAGATGGCAAATTCTGCTCTGCAGAAAAATTATTCAAAACCACATGCTGGTTTTTTGTCCCAAAAGTTTTGTTCAGTTTCATGGAGTGCTTCTCAGATGTTCAGGCTCAGATTCATCCTCCCTGGACATAGGTGCTAAGCCCAGGTACTTCAGTGAAGAGCAGAGCCACCTCTGGTGCCTCTGTGGTCAGTGGAAGGGGGTGGGAGCCCTAAAGACAGTGCAGATCTCAGTGACTTGAGCCACCTTCTAGTGCTGATGGTCCCTCTCTGCCCATTGCAAGGAAGCCCCTCCAGAGACTGCTAGCTTGGCAAGGGGAGATGAACTTAGTACTGATAATCCTACCTGTCTATTCATGCCAGAGCTCATCTCAACACCATACTGAAATGACTTCTGAAATAAATCTGCATTCATTGTGGATAAGGGTGTTATGATAAGGAATATTACAGAACCACTTTTCTGCAAGTCCAGTATCTGTGTTTTATAGTCCTTGGGCACTACTCATTTCAAGGTTGGAGTGACATTTTGTTTTATGGTAAGGAGTTATTAATACAAATCGTAATTTGTCCATGTATGGGTCACACCAGTCAACTGGTCATTCTGAGCCACCAGAGATGTGGCATTAGTGCCCCCTGTTAACAGACAATCCGAGAGCTGTTGGGAGCATCTGGCCCCTGCCCATCTGTCCACAGCCAGTTTTCTCAGCACTTATTTCTTCGCCACTTCTTCTGATACATTAATCTAGAATGGCACAGAAAACGTCTCTTCTAATGCTTAGCAAAGTATATGGGAATGTTTCTTTTGAATCCTGCAGGCTTCAGGGCATCCTATGACTATTAACATTTCCTACTGTCTTAGACCAAAGCTGTTTCTGAAGCATGTAGTATAGCAGGTACGTGGTGCACATGTAGCAGGGATATGTGTGAAATATTTGACAGAGACGAGTTATGTTTGTTTTATAGACTATGAAAGAGGGGGCTGAACTCATGCTGTGCCATCAGTCTGGTCAATTACCCATTGCATAGTCACCCCTGGAGGCCATCCAAGACCAAGTGGAAGCAGTCAGGAAGGACAGAAAATTGGCAAGTGCCAGATGATAAATATTTTAAGCTCTTATTGCCTGGCCTAATGCCAATGCAACACACCTATGGAACCACAACCTCTGCTGGAGGTCAGGGCTGGGGAGGAGCTCAGCTGCCATACCTCATGCAAGTGGAGAGTTAGGAAGGGAAAATGCAGAAAGCATTAAAAGCCACAAATCAAGGTGTTGTTACCATGATGACCCAAAAGCACTACAGTAAAAATAAAGACCTTTTCCATATGGGAATTGGATCTTGATTTTTGTCAATGTACCAAGTTCTGGGTTACTGACTGCAGAAGGGAAATATCTCCAAGGAATAACCACTGGGAGCAGTTCTTCAGGAAAAGAGGGTCTGACACCCACCATCAAAATTGTTTACTACAAAGAGGTCTTCCCCTTTAAAGACAAGTAATTGCTCAAGAAATTGTGGTCATTAGGAGGAGAAACAGCTGATGATGTTTCTTTGTCTTCTGCTTGCATTTAAGGAATGTGTGATGTCTTCTTTCCTAGGCACAGCAGAGTCCATACAGAGAATGTCTGCCCCCCATTTTACACACCCTTCAGCCAGTGCTCAATCTGAAAAGCACACCAGGATTTTTCTCAAGGGCCCTCTCCCTGACAGCGTGTGCTCAGGGCTGGAGTGGCTTTGCTGTCTCCACAGGTTCCTTTTGATTCTCCCATCCCAGCATGTGCACACCACAAAACCAGCCCCTGCCTGCCCTTGGCTGTGTGCCAGCAGTGACAGACTCCCCCCCAGGGTTGCAGCAGGTGCTACCAGAGTAGCTATTCCTTGCAACCCCCCAAAATAGAGGACTGTGGGCACACAATTCATAGTAACTTCTAAACAGCAAACACCACATCAAGAGAGAACCAGGAGGATGCTGTACCAATAATATAATCTGCAAAGCTTTGGTAAGTAGAAGGAAGAGATCCCTTAGAGACTTAATTTATCCTTTCTCCTCTAGACTGTGAGGTACATGTACAATGACTGCTTCTGACAAGCCTTATGTTTTGGATGCAGGTGTGTGTTAGCAGCAATGCACTTTGCAATTGAATTAATGTGCTCAGACTCACAGGAAGGAGATTATATAAGCCTGTTAGCTCTGACAATAAATTCTGTGTTTCTACCTATGTGTCTTACCCTAAATTTTTCTCTTATTCCTGTGGAATTGGTATTGACAAGCACACAAATCATAATGTCATCCTATGCTTCCCACTTCTTACATAGCTGTCTTTTCAGATATCTAAGCCTGTATCAGTCAGGAAATTTCATGTGTTCCTTGAAAAATATTGAATGTACAGATAAGAAGGGATTTTGGTCAGAAATTAGACAGAACCACTGTAATTATAACTGAATATTTTTAGCAAATAACTAGGAAAAACGTTTCCAGACAGTGTGAGGATCATTCATGTCCATCAACCTGCCATTTCTACATGATGGAGTGGAGGGTTGGGAAACCCATCGTATCTGTGCACCATAAAGAGCCCACCACCAGCAGCAGGACCTTACAGCTACTGCTGAGAAACAGCCTGGGAAGGGGGGTGCCCCAGAGCCAGAGAAAACCTTTTCCCACACAGTTTTAATGTATCTTCTTTGCAGATTACACAGATATGGGTGTCATTACACATTCAGGGATACATGATAGAAGTAGTAGACATGAAAGTGCACCTTTTAGAAGGTGAATTAAAATCTTGGGATGAAACACATGAAAAGTATCACTGTTTGCTGGGGTTTCATCTAAATTCCAGCATTCTTGATGGTTTCTAAAAATGGCTTTCCCATGTTTCCCATACTTATTAATTCCCATATTATTAATTATTTTTTTTTTATAGCTTTACCTGACTGTCACTGAAAGCCCAATTATAACTTGTGCAACCATTTGTCTGGCTTTATCCATCAGGATGACTGTTGACAGTATAAATCTGGGGGATACGACTTTAAATTCTAAATTTTTTCCACTTGATTTCGTGGGGCTGCTATAATAGCTTGGAAACAGTGTGAATTTACTGGAAGAAAAATTCAGCAGTTATTTGGAGAGGGTGTTTGCACTGTTTGGGGGAGTTTCAAATACAGGCAAGTTCACTTATTTTAACCTTTGCATAGATTGTGTCCCCACTTCCTGGCATCCCATCATTGCACCCATCATTAGCATCTTCCAGTCATCCCCAGCCTTCTTTCTCCTGGAGGCCACATGCTGAGGACACAAAATCTTGGAGCATGTCAGGTAACTGGTAACTGTGCTAATGGCACCTTCTTAGTACCTTGCTACAAAACAGAGCTGGAAGAGTTTGAGAGCATCAAATCCAAGTCCCTGCCTCCTAGAGGAGCAGCTATCCCAAAATCCCTTCTGACAGACATGTTTCTTAAGCTCCCAGTGAGGGGACATCACAGTCTCCCTAACCTAACTGCTACCTCACTTAGCTCTTTTTATCCCTGGGAAGTTTTTCCTAATGTTTACCCTATATCTCCCTTGCTTCAGTTTAAACCCATTAAGAAGAATTTATGAGAAAATGGAAAGCATCTCATATTTTATCCTCTAGAGGAGATAGCAAAAAATTATTGGAAGCAACTTTAAGGCTTTTATGTTGCATATACATGAGCCATGCTTCAGCTTAATACTCAATAACTACTCCAGTTCCCCACAGCCAGTAGTCCTGGCTCTTGAAATGCTGCAATGCTGCTGCGTTCTGCAGTCCTGAGGCAGCTCTAGGAATTTAGAGGAGGGTGTTGGAGCTCAGTGGGGGTAAGATGAGCCCCTGGGCTCAGCTGATGAGGTATCTGAAGCCACTGTGCCCATCACACGCTGAAGTAATTTTTAAAAAGAGGGGGAAAAAAAAAAGCCAGAGTGGGACAGACAAGTATATCTGCTCTCCCTGTAGTTTCTCTGTGTCATGACACTGTGCCACAACTCAGAGACAAGCTCACACCATCCCCATACTCAGATTTTCTGTAGTCCTTCCATTGTGCAACACCCAGAATTTGTCTCCCACCCCTGACACTGACCTTTTTGGTCTTTCCTTCAGCTGTCACCTCTCCCTCAGCAGCACAGGAGAAGCTGGAGGTTCCACAGAAGCCCTCAGCAGGAGCATTTATGTTGATCTCTTCAAGAGACCTCTTCCTGTTGCTCCTGTGTTTGGATGCTGTGAATGCCCTTTCTTGCCCCAAACCCATCACCACAGGTTGTCATCACTGATGTTTTTCAAAGGGAACAAGCAGCAGCTTCCACTACTACAGTTACCACAGTGAAGAACCAAGCAGATGCTTAATTTGATTAAAAACAAACTACCAGGAAAAAATCAGAAACAAATTCCCTCTTGTGACTAAAACTGTGAGTAAGGCTGACTACTTTTCGTGCCTTAGCACAGATACAGTCTCCAGGGTGGCGCAGGAAACAGGACACAGGGGTTCCCTGATGGAGCTCAGAAGAAGAGCCAAATAAACTCCTGCCAAGTTGGCAGTGAAGGAGGTAGTCAGGGGACCACCAGCCTACCATGACTACTTGACATTTGCCCACCTTCATCTTGAAGTAACAATGCTTCCTTTCTGTTGAAAACTCATATATCCAGTGAGTCTAAACCACCAGAACAAAGAAATCAGTTCGGCTATAGTGCATGATGTATCAAAGTCTCCTGAGACTTTCTCACCCACCTATATAGATTGTAAAAAATAGCATTAATATTACTTCTACCATTATGTCTCATTTATTGAGGATCCAAGACTTGTGGAACACTTTTTGTTCTGTTTATTCCCTTTTTCTCATTAAAAATTAAAGCCAGGCTGAACACTAGAATAATTGTGTTGCTCTGAAAGGCCAAATCCTGCTCTCTTTTCTGGCAGTGACAAAAATTTCCATTAGTTTTATTGGCACAGTACTGAGCCCTAAAGCTAAAAGTAGCTCCATGAGTGACAGAACCATTGCATTCAAAATTAAATGCTTCTCCTGATACAGAGTTGGGTTTCTTTCTTTGCTGTGATTTATGAAAAAAAAATTGTGATCTCTGCAGATGCCATCTCTGCAGGTCTCTGCCTTCCCCCAGACCCTTCTGTGACTTGGATTGCTTGCCCACCACCACAGAAACACCACTAGCTGACAGTGGCACAGCCAAGGCACAGGCAGGTGGGTTACATGAGGAGAAAGGTGGGCACAAGGTCAGCCCAAGCTCTGGGTATGTAGGGAGAAGGTATATAAAGGACTCCTCTTACCAACAGTCCTAAGATATGAAAGATTCTTCTTCCTAATTGCAAGATGGAAAAATTTACAGTTTATTTTCTGGCTACTTTATGCTATTTTTCTTACCAAATCAGGTTTACCTACCAATCTAAATCTTGAGGAAAGAAACATGCTGTTTTCTTTACAGATGAACTGTTTGATCAGTTCAGAAAAAAGAAGTCATCACTCCATGATGACTCTTATGAGCCTGTCATGTACCTTGTAATTTAGTGTCTATGGGAAGGACCCAGCTGATGAAATACGGAAACTGCATAGAGGTGTCAGCTTGCACTTTTAAAGAAAAGTTTGGTAAAAATTCTTTAAAAATACAAACAAAGTTTTTGCCTAAAGGTAGAAAATAAAAGCTAAACAAAACAAATAGCAGCAGACTGTCTAGAAATGTTTTTTAAAATAAAATCTCTTGATTTTGGAGCCACAGATGAAATTTTTGCTGATTGTAAACCATGATCATGAAAATACAATACTCATGGCATCTGCTTGTCAGTATCATCAGCTTTTTGTTAAGCACTCCTGCAGTCATGTGCTTCACCCCTGGCAAATACACAGATGGGATAATGTGTGCTAAAAGTAGTGATCCAAAAGTTTGCATTATGTGCTGCATTTAGCTATGGCAGGACAGGTGACTGGACAGAAACTCACAGACAACAAAGGCTTCTCCCTTTGAAACTGACCCCTTAGTACAGATATTCTCATCTCTTTCCTGCTAAGCTTTTTAATGGCAATAGTTCTTGGACCAGTTGAAGGAATGATCTGTCAGCCCCCTGTCCAGCATGCACCACAGTATGGTACTTACAGAGTCCTCCTGCAAAGCTATGCCTGAAGAAAGTAAACCTCCCTTTCCCCTTGCCTGGAGCATTGGTTGGGCTCCAGACTAATGTGCAGACTAAGATTAGATAGTCAAAATTTACCGCCAGCACCTCACCCCTGTTTGCAGGCCTGTTTATGCCATGACTTGTGCAAAGAAATGTTTGAAACCTACTGATAAGGTCTAGCCCCAGAGAAGGCTTTCAAATATTTAATTATCTCATTTAAATCTCCTTATAAAATTCTTTATTCCTAAATTATGTAGAGGGTTGATACCAGTTTTCAGCTTCATTAACTGTTTTATATACCTGAAATTAAGAACAAAGACAAAAATCTTGATTAATTGCCCAGCAGTCTTATCTGACATAAGCTGGGGTTTACAGTGGAGTTAAAGCATTTCTGAGAGACTACATTCTTCAGTGCAATGTAAGGCTTACATGAAGTCAACATCTAGCTTGTGAAAATGCAGAAAATCGACTCCTTTTCCAAAAAATTTCACAAAGCAGCAATTTAGCTAAAGAGTGCAGTGATGCATTCAGCTAAAAGAGAATGTTTTAAAGCTCTGTAACACCTCCAGCTTGGTCGTATCTCACATGTATCTATCCAGGGTTAAAGTTTAACCTAATAGCCATATTTTGTTAACAAACAGATTTTCTTCTGATGTGCAAATAGCATTGGATGAGTTTGTGTAGGGCTTTAAATCACAGCAGCAGAAGTGATTGCCACATATGTGACTTCTAAAGCTTTTTGTTACAGCCTCCCTGTATTTTGAGACGTTCAGCACAATTTGGATTCCTGCTCAAATGGTCTGCTTTATATGCAGAAATCTGAAGTTTTCATATGCAAAACCCCCATTCCAGTCAACATGAAGTTGGGAAGTTTGAGGAATGGAAAATGAGCAAATACCATACTGCCAGTCACCATTTAGTCAAACTGACCGATCCATTTAAAAACAAGGGTGATGTTCAAGAACACCCAGCATGGTATTAATGTTGAGATTTTAAGACACTTTCTTCGACAAGAAAATGAAGATAAAAGTAGCAAGATGTCAAAATGCATGAATTGTGAATTACCATTTAATATTCCGGTAAAGCGACATGTGCATAAAGACAAGGGTGCTGTGCTGCTAAAAATAACCTCTTGTTTTTAATGTTGATCTGCAGCTGTAATGAGAGTGTTCAGAATTTTCCAGGTCTATCAGTTTTTAAATCTAGCAGGTTATGTCAACTAGAGAGAAAAAAACCCTGACTTTTAAATAAATGTAATTTTTTTCTGATAACTGATTTTGGGAACAAAGTGTATCCCCCAAACCAAAAGCAAACCAAAGGCAAGCTATCACCTTGGTATAATGCAAAGCATGAAATCACATCCCAGTGAAGAGAGGCCCCGGGAGATAATACAGTTCTCAGTGTCGGGACCACATCAAAGAGTGTAGGGTCATCATCATGCTGTATTGTACAACTGGGCTTTCACATGTAAATCTGCTATGAAAAAAATAATATTGGTGGGCTTAACACCAATCCTTTCTGCTTTGCATAATGAAGGACTAATTCCACTGAAGCCAAAGGACTTCACTGCATATGACTGAACCCAAAATCAGGCTCCCTCTATGATTTGGATTACTTTTAGGTTTTGGGGGGGTCTTTGGAGTCTGTCCTCCCAAAGCCCTCCCTTCTTCCATGTAAGCTCCTGACAACTTTCAAAGGGGACCTAAGGAGAATTTACAAACAGGAAAACATACATTTGTACTTGGGCTCTGAGGGAGAAAAGCCTCTTCACTCAGGAGCAAAGAATGTAACATTTCTGACAGGACATCGTCATTTCCTAAGCTTTTGGCACAGTGGCATAGTGTTCAAATATGTTGTCACTGATAAGTAGCCTGTTTCAGAAGTTAAAAAAAAAAAACTGAAAGATGTTAGACAATAAAAAGAGAGAGAAGAGAGAGAAGAATACGACTTGGAATGAGGGAAAAGTCAAAAGGGGACTGATGTTTTGTTTGAATGGCAATTAAACTTTCTGTGTCTTCACTGCAAGACAAGAAAAGGTTTTGTGACAGAAAGGCATTTCAAATGACTTGTCACAACACAAAATCCTGGTGGAGACAAGGCACAGGTCTCTGGTATAGCTAGTCAAGGCAAGCTTTGCATCTTTATTTCGTAAGTTACAGTGAGGTAAAAACCACAGTGTCTTCTTTCTGCAAAGGCTGCATGTTAACATTGTTACCTTGCACTCAAAGAACATCTTGTTTTTCCATGAGAATAGCTATGAAACCAAGCATTTTTAAGCATTCAAGAAAAATATCCATTTACTTATTTTTATAGGCTCGGGATTTACCAGGCAGATGCTTCAGAACATAAACTTGGTCTTCAGAGTAGGGATGAAGTGGAAGCAATTTCACATTTGTACAGTTCTTGTCCTATCTTCTCCAGCATGCAGCAACTTTTGCAGCTCTAAAAAAGACACAAGAAATTCACTATCTTGCCAGTTAACTCTCATTTATTCTTTCTGTTCTTTTCCCTTTACACCCCACCACTTTTCCAGCACCTATGCTGTAGACCTCTTAATAAACAACATGGCAAAATAGCTTTTATACCTCAGCCTAGAGAAATTAAGTTAATAGATGTAATTATATATAATTATACATAATATTGACTAGATTTAATTCCAGTGCATAGCAATCTTAGAAAAACGAACCCTCTTGTTATCACATAACCAGCTCAAGATGAGCACATATTACAAAGTCATAGCTGAAGTTGGAAGGGACCTCCAGAGGTCATCTGGTCCAATCTCCCTACTTGTACAGGACCACACAGAGACAACTGCCCAGAACCATGCCCAGGCAGTTTTTGTTTATCTCTAAGGATGGAGACTTCACAACTTCTCTGGGCAACCTGTGACAGTGCTGGGTTACCCTCACAGTAACATGGAGATAGATCATTCTGGATTAGCAATAAATTGGCCCTGTCATCAAAGGACCATTTCTGTTTCCAAAAGGCTATTTAGACCCACTAGAACTACAATGACAGCTGTGATGGAGTTTTTTATGATTAGTGGGACTTATTCCTAGTGTTCACTGGGAATTATGGATCTGCAGGGGTCAAAGTAGTCAGCAGGCATCTATATCTAGGGAAGTGAATGAAGCTTTTATCCTGTATTTCATGTCCACATGAAAGACTTCTAGCTGTCCTAGGAAGTTTCAAATTCCCATCAATTCAAACAACTCAACCCACTCTAGAACAACTGCAACTATAAAGGCTACTTAGGTTTTGCAGACTCCTGTAGCTACTGACATGCAGATACATAAATGTATTTATCTCAGTCTTGATCTGGATCCTATCTCTGTTCACTTCTAAGTAAGTTATTATTATTGACTACTCTCCACCTGAGTGACTTACATTTCTAGCACTGACATAAAAATAAAAAGCTACTGTGAAGTGTTTCAAAAGGAAACATGAATTTGTCTTCGTTTCAGCTCTTTTAACTCTACTTAGGATCAAATGAGGAACTTCAGAAAACAGAATTGTGATAGTATGTTTTCTAGACACAAGTTTAGAGTAGACATGGCTGTAGCTTAGATAGTTATTAGCTTAGGTGATCCTGTGACACTTGTTACCAATTACTGATGGTGAAATTGTCTGAAGTCCCCATATGTTATGGTGACCTCCTACTAATCCCATTCTGGGTTCTGTGTAGCATTCCCTGGGCCAGGCAATTCAACATTAAACGCTCCTGCCTCTAGTTAGTTATTTGATTTATATTTACTCCTCATAAAGCAGGGTCTACCTTGGCAAAAGCACTGTGGACCACTGTATACCCTGTTATGCCACATTACATGGTATTGACCCTACCGTCTGCTGGGATATACTATGGTATATGCAACAGATTAATGAAGAACTAAACCTTGGGGTCCATGACATGCCCTGCAGGTTGTGAAGAATTTACATGAGGAACTCATCAGCCACTGAAATGGTGGCAGTTTCTGAGCAGAAATGGAGGTATAATTTGTGAGTATTTTGGGAGAAATGGAGGATGGAGCTTTCAGCTTTCATTGTAGAAGGGCTAAAAATGGCAACAATATTTGATAGGTGGTTTGGGGAAATGCAAGCTTTCATACTGTATGAATTCCCCCTGCTGCTCAGCACATGATGTTGGGGCCAGCAGCCATCTCACCCATCCAATACCTGACATTGTCACACAAATGGTGTTAGGCAAGGTCCAGCGTGTCCCACATACCCATCCTACAAATGGGCCCTTGTTCATACCCTAGCCACCCTTCTTCTCCTCAAGTCCAATGGATGTGCAGGTGCAAAGGGCAAGCTGGGGCTAAGCCTGGGCTCTGTCTGGAATGCAAAGGCAGAGAAGGTGCACTCACTGAGCTGATACTTTACCCCACATCTTCCTCAGAAACATTTGAGCAAAGTTTTGCCTTACTATAATCAGCAGATGTCTTTGGTGTTTTTTTCTTGCCAGTGCCAAATGTTTTCAATACCATCTTTCTGTTTTAAGTGAGCTAAGGAGCTTAGTTAGCCCTGATCAAATAACTGCAGTTTTCCCAGACACAGAAAAGTGAAAAATTCACTGATTTCAGACCATCTATAGAAACATCAACAAAATCTGGATTTCTTATTATAGAAATGATTGATTTTATCTGAATGTCACTTTCCTGCATGTTAATATTTATCTGGATGGGAAAGTGAGCTGTTACTGAGGCTATTAAACAAACATTCCCTGAATCAAAGTAATTGGCTAATTACTTCTAGAAGCATATGGCTTTTACTATGCATTAATTAGTTACTAATTCACCCATCCTGAATTTTAATATTGAGTTAGCAAGCTCAGATTGTTTTTACAGAAACTTATGTGTTTTCCCAAATTGGGACTTTTGCTACTTACTGAAGAGTTCTAAACAGTCAATAAATATTTAATGAGATCTTGGGAAAAGCATCCTATTTTACATTTTTTAAAGAAAACAGTTTATTGAACAGCAAAATAAAACTGAGAACTGACCCATGTTCTCCTCAAACCCAGCCTGGAGCCTAGGGAAAAAAAGAGATCTTGCTTTAACACACAGTATAATTTGCTGGTGTCAGAAGCAGAAGGGCTGCAAGAGCCTCAAGCCCGGTAACTCCCAATTTGTTCCCCCCATGAAGGAGATCAGTCACTCACAGGGTGCATGCAAAAGAAATGAGAAATGTCTGTAACCAGGAGGAAGGAGGCAGGAGTTTAAGGAAAATCCTGTCTCTTTACATCTACAGGAAGAAACCAGAGCTATGGAGCTGAAAAAATCTATGGGAAAAGCTGGGTCTGGTGAAGAAAAGGAGTGGATGGCTGGGAGTGACAATCCCTTTTGGTTTTATATGAACATACTGTGTTCATTGTTTGAGAAAAGCAGACATTGTCATATGAAAGCATTTCAACAGCAATAAGGTACAAATGATTAGTAAACCCTGACTTTCTACAGGGAGTCAAGCTCCCCAAAATCTCCTGCTGTGTCTTCTTCACTGGAAAACAGTTAATTCCAAAAATATTTAATCAGTAACAGGAAAAACGCAGCTCATGTCTCCAGGTAGCTCTTGTAACTCTCACTGGGAATAAAAATCGGGTAGAATCACAGAATCACTTAGGTTGGAAAAGACTTTTAAGATCATCAAGTCCGATTGTTAACAACACCCAAGACCAGAGGAGCTCTGGGTGACCCAAGTCCCTCTCAGAAGCGGACATAAAGAAGGCAGCTCAGTTGGTCTCACTGCACCCTGGGCAGCAGCCCCCATTGTGGATCTGGCAACAGTGCTTGTGTAGGACATCCCATTCTTCTCCTTCACGGGGACATGAGGTATGATCTTGACTCAAAGCAGCGTCAAGGATGTGACCTGCTCCATCTGCAGCACTGACCACCAACATATGGACCAACCATGCCCTACTCAACAGGTCCATTGTCTTTCCAGATTTGTGCTTGCTGCAAGTGTGAGGCACTAACTAGGGAGCTGCTTTCAACATTTGTTACAAGGGAAGAAGAATAAGATCTAGTGAACCAAAATACAGAATTTACGACAAAGCCAGCTAACGACTTGGGAAACCTGACAATGCTATTTTTGTCTCTGTTATGGGACCTTGAAAATCATGTATTTCTTTATTTTTCAAATACATGCTTCGCACTATGTGTTTCTCCCCAGAGGTGATTTAAATCTCAGCAGGTGTTTCCCTTTACTGAATTCCCTTTGAGCCACTTTGCAAAGTTTCTGGTTACAGATTTTTAGGGACTGCAAATATTATGTTTCATAAATCACAACTGCAAGTCTTTGTATTTCTTTTTTGTTTTTTCCATGAAGCCCTGGAAGTTGCAAGAGTCCCTGAAAGGTGGCAGGCAGCTGGGAGAAGGGAAGCGCTCTGTCAGCAAAGCAGTCAGAATGATTTCTGTGCCTGGCCACCACCAGTGCTGCTGACTGGAACCAGCTGATGTCAATGCAGAGGACAAGTGTTGCTTACCCAAATCATGTGCTTGAAGTTGCACAAATGCTTAAGGATTTGTTGTATTGTGACCTCTCCCTCGAGGGTACAGTGTCATGGGATGAGTCTTCCAGTAAAGTCCTGCCCCTGTCCCGCTGTGGTATCCTGTCCACCCCTTCTGTCACAAGTTGTGCCTCTTAGTTACACCAACCCAACATTTGTGTGATCATGATGGTTTTTCTCTGAAATGGTGTAGTTTTTCATAAGTACTTTTTTTACTGATGTCACCTCACAGATGTGGCTGTGAAGATCATTCTTTAATAATGCCACACAAAGCCCAGGGATGTTTAGAATGCTGAAACTCCAGCTCCTTTCTGGTCGATGGAGAGAAACATCACCTCTGAAGGGAGATCCAGCACTGTGCCTTGGGATGAGTCAACCTCTGGAGACGCCAGAGGATATGTGCTATTGAAATGAACATTGCAGTCAAGTAATCTAGATTGTTGTCTAGTATCCTAACGCATTGATAAAGTTGCAATGGAAAATTTTGTCTTCTCGTCATTGAAAATATTACAGAAATGTATTTGTTCCCATGAAACATTGTTTCAATTAAACAGCATTTTTCATTGTAAGCTGGTTCTTCAAGAATTTTCAGGCAGCTCCATGACAAAAAGGATGTATGAACTACAGATGCTGCTAGTCTGAATTTATCTCCTATATAAACACACTTCCTATAACACACTGCATTTGCAGATATATCCCTTTTCTCAATATAAAAAAAAAAAAGAGGTAAAAAAAATTCAGATTGAGAGATGGTTTTAATGTTAGAACTGTTAGAAAATAGATTGATGTGTTGTCAGAGTGAAAGAGACCTAGAGAGTGAAAGCTAGGCCTGAAAATGTCAGACTTAAAATAAATCTAGCCAGGAAAGTTGGATTTCAAATTGTTTCATTATGCTACAGTGACACTCTGAGCAATAATTAAGTTCTCTATTGTTTACATTCAGTGAAGAATCTTTTAATATCCTGCAATTTATCCTTCTAAAACTGAATAGCAATGTAATTCTCCCTATCCTAAATAGAGCTGTAATTGTTTAAGAAATGGTAAAATGCATTAGTAATTCACTCCAAACTGCTGGCATCATTATTCTTCGGACATAATTTGCTAATTTGTTGATGAGATATTGAGATCACTTCATTAGGAGGCAAAATTTGAAGGATTTACTAAACCGTAAGCAGAACAGAGGCCCTTGGGCCTTCTCATGAGGAGGTTTAGGGTCTCTATGCTCCACCTCTTTCAGACAGACAGTGTTTCAGAGTCAATGTCTGCTTTTGCTTATGCTGGCAGATGATGGTCTTTATTTAAGTGGGGTTATCCCAAGCAGGTGCTGGTGTAACTAGGAGCAGAACCGGTTCCCTGCAGCATCATAGCGACCAGTTGCACAGCATGAGCTGCTCATGCTTTGTGCTCTTTGGAGCTTTCTACCCAGACTGCACAGGTGAGATCAGCGACTCTCCATCGTGCTGCAGTGGCTGGTGGGATGGGGTCCCACTCACCTTTAGCCACCTAAAGACTGAACCCTTAGTTAAGGCTGCCCAGGGAGTCACAGGCTGAACTTCCATGACATTATTCTGTTGTTCTTAAATTTCTGAACATCAGCAATTTCACAAGCACACATCTGAAAACTGAGCAAAGAAACAACAAAATGTGTCATAAAATAGCAACTGTCAAGTTAAATGGTAATGCTATCCACAAACCAAGGGACAAGACAATTTTGGTTATTTTGACTTCTAATTTCAAATTAAATTTTAAGTTTTAAATTTTAAGTTTGACAAAGCTTACAACTTTTTTAGATCTGAGGACTCCAAGGTGAAGCTACAATGTTTTCAGAGAAGCAGATACTCTTAAACAGCTGCTGACAATTTCTAATTCAATTGTTTGAACCAGTAGAGAAGGTCATCATCTTTAAGGCAATTCATTCATTCACTGCTAAAATTCATTCTCTCTTAATGCATACAGATGAGGTATATCATTTTAAGCCTCCTTAGAGGAGCAGATCTCCTTCATCTATCCCCTTACTAAGCTCCATGAGTTTCTGCTGCGTGAGTTTTTGGTCTTGGACCACCATGCAATGTCCATTGCATCAGAAGCTACCTTTTGAGCTGTTCCTCTAGGATGCAGGCAGTCTAGATATGAGAACCTTTAAGATGAGAACTAAATGCATCCTCTGCAGGATGGGCTGGTGAATGACCACATGATGACAATTATCCCAGAACAAGGCAAGGAAAAAATGTGAAGATATCAAGACCAGGAAGAGCTTCCAGATGTAAAGATACAGGCAATCCACTGCTGCATGAGGAAGGGGCTTTTCTCAAGTTCCCACACTGTTGTTTATTCCTCAGAAATTGGCTGTGTGCAGGCAGTGGCCCACAGACTCATTTCACACCCTGAGAAGCCGAGCCAGAGGCTCTTCAAACACAGCCAAAAGCTGCAGGATGCCTGTCCTCAGGAGGGCCCACATTGTTGTGGTGGTTTGACCTTGGCTGGATGCCAGGTGCCAACAAGCTGCTCTGTCACTCACCCTCCTCTCCCCTCTCAGCTAGACCAGAAGGAAGAAAATAGGATGAAACTTGTGGGTTCAGACAAAAGCAGTTTAATGAAAAGCAAAGCAAGGCCATGCACAGAAGCAAAAGAAAACAAAGATTTGTTCTCTACTTCCCATCATCAGGTGATGTCTGGCCCCTTTTCAGGAAGTAGGGCTCCAAATGCATAGTGATTGCTCTGGAGGACAAGCTGATGCCTCTCCTCCTCCTCCTTTTCCTAGCTTTTGTTGTTAAACTGACATCATATGGTATGGAATATCCCTTTGGTCAGTTTGGGTCAGCTGTCCCAGTCGTGTCCCCTCCCAAGATCTTGTCCATCCCATCCCACTGTGGGGGGAATGTTGGAAACAGCCTTGGTGCTGTGTGAACCCCGCCCAGCAGTAGCCACAACAGGGGTGTGTTACCAGCACCTTTCCAGCTCTCAGTGCAAACCACAGCACTGGGAGGGCTGCTGTGGGGAAAATTAACTCCATCTCAGTCAGACCCAATACAGTTCTGAAGGCTGCTATCTAAACAGGCAGCACACAGGAGAAGGTGCAGCCACAATGCTACCATCACACAGCATGTATGCACTGGTCTTCTCCTGAGCATGAAATGGTCTGCAGGCAAACTTCCAATGACCATCTCAAGAGATATGGCCTTCAGAAAGCACCTGTGAGTGGAGAGGTGGTAGAAAAGAAAAGTCAAAGAGCAGTGAGTGGTGCAGGCAGCTGCCAAAACATGAAATATGTAAAAACATGGACTAGGAAGACTTGGTTAAGAGAAAACATAACCTTGTTTAACACAGGGTTCAGTGAATTAGAGACAAGGATCTTTGTTTTCCTAACTTGGAAAGAAGAACATGAAAGAACAGAACTTCTCACAACAAAGCAGCAAAGAATTATTTTGCCTTATTACCCTGTCACCTTCCTCTCCCCTCCAGCCATCATGAGTCACCACTCATCTCACTGTCATGTCTCAGATCTAATAGTGGAAACCATATTCTGCTGTCGGAGGAAGACCAAAGTGGTGGACCTCAATGGACCAAGTTCTCCTCTGAAACAGGTAGGAAGAGCAGCGAATGATCAAACAGCTCCAAGCACCCCTAGCTCTCCTCCTCGGCCCTGGTCTGGCATGGGGAAAGAAATGAGCAATATGCCAGCAGAGAAACCAAGCATAGCATGTATCTAGGGTGGCTGCAATGCCAGCATGCATGAAAAACAGGGAAAGGCATGCTCACCTGTATGAGCATGCAGGGTTTTTTTTCTCTAAACTCCCTGATATCCAGACTCTTTTGGAACTGTGCTTCCAAACTCAAGCTCCTGTTTCCAAGCAATTTTAGTCATTTCCATGATGTTTCTTCGGGAGTGAATCTGGTATTGTAAAAAGAAACAAAAAATGCTCCTAGGATTTTGGGTTATTTCTCTTTAATTCCACATGAGTTACCAGAGACGTTAATCAATGAGGCCAGGGACCCTCATAATTATTATTAATATTATTATTGTTATTGTTATGTCTTAAAATATGAAGTGCACTCATATATATTATAAATCTTCAGCTGCTCCTAACTAACCATATGGCTTAAGGACACAAGCAGCACAGGTGGATAAGAAGCAATTTCCCCTGCACATCTGCAATGCCACAGGCTTCTGAACCCCAGCAGTATCAGAAAGCTAACTGTTCTACTGGTTTCCAAAGCTGATTTATTACTGTCTCAGCTGAACATGCACAGCAATTTGCTGTTCTTACAATCAATCAAGCACAGCCAGCACTAGCTGTTGTTATATTGACAGCATAAAAACATGAGCCTGCTCGCTGCATCAGCTCCAGGATTGCTGGCTGCAGTCTCACCAGCCTGGAGACTAGTGTGAATACTGCCAGCTGGGTTCCCTGTGGAGTTTGCAAAGTTCCAGCTACGAGTGTCTGGTAATTCAGAGGCAAGAAGGAAAGTATTTAACACTTACTTAATAACCTTTTGAGATGCTCAGATGAAATGAGGATTGAAATTCTGAAAAAAAAGGGCAGCTGGGAGCTGTTAATATGTGAAGAGATTGACTTCAGAGAGACCAAGGAAACTGCCTTTGTTGTGAGTGGCTTAGAGGAGAAGCTGGTGAAAGGAGGCAGGTTTTCTGCTGTTGTTGTTTATCCCAGGGGACGGGGGTTGAGCCAGTGCTGTGCAGCATTGTCCAGCCACCACCACTATGAAACCCTGGTCCACAGAGTCACAGAGACCATATTTCCCAGTGCCCACTCATTCCAAGAGGAAATCTGAAATAAAGGACCACCCTCTTCATGGCTTTCTGCACATGAAGATGCTGAGTTCTGTTAGTGGGAGCAGTCACTTGGTATATAACACAAGTCACAGAGGTCATTAGCCCTCAAGCCCAAACTGTAAAGTTCGGTCACTAAAGTGAGATGCCCTCAGATGATGGATGGAAACCAGGAAGATACTTTTAATGAGAACAGTCTGCCAACTCTGATAAAGTACTGAGCACTGTTTCATGGTTGTCTCTCTTAACCTGCTTTCCCAACAAAGACATTCTGAAGTTCTTTGCAAAATGTGGTGTCTTCTTTGACTTCATCTATATTGATGAGCTAAACAATGCTAGACGTCCTCATCTATCCCTAAAGTCAACAGACTGTAGCAGTTACCCTATTCTTTTCTCTGAAATGAGTTTACAATGAAATAATGGTCTTGGAGTCATCTTTCTGTATTGTGAGCAGCCATTGAACACAGGGACACACACACAACTACTCAGTAAAAACTAGTTATTCAGTTGTCCCTATGCAGTCTAGGGACAATAGTCTCATATGGCAGCATTCCCAAAAGGTGGGGAAAAGGAAAAAGAAAGAGGAAACTTTAAATATTATTGTGCATTCTCTTGGAAATTTAAAAATACGGAACAATTAAGGGAGGCATACTGTTGATGTTTTTTGGTTTAGTCTTTCACTGGATTTATAGTAGTTATCAGTTAATGCATAATATTCTCTGCATAGCTACAAAGCACAATGGTGATGGCTGTGACATAGAAGCCGAGATAAGGAAAATTTATTTGAAGCTGTGGCAAACTGAAAGGTCTGTTAATCTGCAGGAAAATTATATCCTTGATAAAATAAGTATCGTAACCATGACATCCTTGCTACAGGGATAACAAAATCCATCCTTCCATGAACATGTAGGCTAGATAAAAAACTTCAGGGCAGACATATTTCTCTGTTCAGCTCCAGCCTTTAGAATATTTGTGTATAATAACTGAATAGTTACAGGTGAACTCTCAACAAAATGCCTAATCAGTGCCACAACTACATTTGTATTATCTCAGAACAATCTTCCCAAAAGCAGACATCTTCATTTACAACTACAGGAGACATTTCTCTAAACTGCAGCAACTTCAATGCATCATCTCATTCATCTCTGTATTCCTGATGTATTAAGTCTAGACTACCAGTCAGGGAGTGGGGGTGAATGCTAAATTGCCCCCCTCAAAAGATGGATGCTTAATTTGATTACATACTGAATGAGGTTTAGGGTTTTGCCAGTCCAGTGGTATCAGAGCCTGCTGATTTTAACCAGAGTTTATGAGGGGCTTGGCTCTTAACTCCACTATATTAGTACCAGCTAATGATGGATGAAGTTTTGCTGGGAGCATTTAGATTTGCCCTGTGATCATTGCTTCGGCTTTGGACAGGCTCAATTTATGGTTTTTCTTAGAAAGCTATACTTACTGTGTTGAGCAAGATGTCTGAATATCCAAAAAACATTTCGCTGGGGCATGAGTGAGGGTTTATTTGGCAGGTGTGAAAGCAGCAACCTGGTAGACAAAGCCTGTAAAAGTTTTTAATCTAAATGCCCTCTCAACCTTCTGGTTTCCAGGAGTGATTTCACACACAGTCACAAATAGAAAATATTTTGAAAAGGAATACAGGGTCAGTGAAAAAAAATCCTACCACAGCACACATGCTACTTTTTATTAAGTAGAATGCTACCCTGCAAGGACTAGATCCTACTCTCATCCTTATTTTGAACCATGAAATGCTATGACTTCTGTGATGCTTTTCTTGACTTATATGATGATCTCCACAACTTATGCCCTGACCCAATCCCTCTGATTTAATAGGATTGTTTCCACTAACTTCAATGGAGCCATTACAGAGAGCAATGTAATAAGCAAACCTGAGACTTCAAAGTCTGTATTTAATTTAGTGTCTTAATAACTTTGCTTTCCTGTGGAAGCTGAGGACAGAGATCTCAGTCTGTTAAATAAAATCATCCCTTGGCATTTGTATGCCAAATTAAAATTAAACAATCCAATTTCATCAATGAAAAGCAGACTGATGGGAGTGGTTAAAACAAATAACTGATGGACAATCATCTTCTACAGCTTAGAGAAACAGGAAAGCATACAGTGCAGTGAATACTTTGGCAGACATTCTGGAAGAAATAGTAAAACAGGGAAAGAGACAGCAGAACATTATACAAAACAAAGAAAATACCACATATAAATGTTTGATGTTGCACTTTATTTAAGCTGGACCAGCTCTAAAAACACTGTGTCACAGTTTAGGGTCAGGGCTGCCCCTTAGACCTGTAACAGACACTCTCTGTTAACCCCCCTCCCTCCCTAGAGGGGAAGAGAAAGGGAATAAGGGAGAGGGGCTTAGCCATTAGAAGAGGAAACTAGAACAGCTTTAATGAAAGAAAAGAATAATAATAATGGAATACAGACAAATATATACAAGACTAGTATTGAGCACATCCGCCCTGATGGTAATTACAACACCGTCACCATGATGCTGCAGAGCAGGCACTGGGGGAGTCCCATACTGGGCCCTGCAGTAGATGGGAGCTGATTCAGGAGATGGATTCCAGTACTGGATTCAGGAACACACCGACTGGGATCAAAGGCAGAAGGTACAGAGTCCTCCTTGGATGTTCTGAGGAAGGAAATGACAGAGGGCCCAAGCGAAGTCAGGCAAAGCTGGCAAAGTGGTTCAAGAGTGGAGACGAGCCAGGGAGCCCCCAGAGAGAGAAAGCAAGAGAGACACCCTCCAGATCCCTCATACCGAATATGACATCTATGGGCTGGAAT
>VWZY01007784.1:37238-48488 GCA_013399075.1 Chloroceryle aenea | reverse complement strand
TAAGAATGACCCCTGTGGTAATCAGGGAGACAGCTTTGATTAAGAACATCTGTTAGCAGATTCCCGGTTCTAAAGTCAAGCAGAACATAAGACAAGAAGATATAGAAAGTGGCATTTCTCAAACTGTGAGGATGGCCTCCCTGGGGAGACTCTGACCTCTTCCAGAGATACAAGCCAAGATCATAAAAAATGAACAGACATCAAAATGTGTGGAGTGTGTGTGTAGTTTGAAAAACATGACACCTTTGTTTCTGAGATGCTGCATCTTTAAATTTCTAAGCACTACACTTCTGAGGATCATGGTGAAGGACTGCACTTCTAAGCATTGCACTGTGTTTATTCCTCAAACACATCACCACACAATGAAAAAAAAAAAGGATATATGTGGTGACCCCCTGCTCATTGCCTGTATTCTGTTTTTTTTTTTGTTTGTTCTTCTTTCCACACCCCCCTTTCTCTCTTTTCCTTTTGGGGATGACAAGGATATGTATTACCAATGTGTAACACAGTGATCTAGGAGAACTGTTTTCAGGTTTGAGTTCTGCTGGCATAAAATAGTGATGTGTAAGAGGCTGCTTCTTAAAAATTTACATTCTGAGTTGAATAAAAGCTCTTCTAGCTCTGTGTTTTTCAGCACTGTTCAAGAGGAAATACTTAGAAAACAGTAAAGAAAAAAAATATATTTGTAATACACCTTCCTAGATACTTTCAGTCAGTAAGGCCTACTTCTCCTTAGCTGAATGTTAGACTGTTATGTCTGATATCAACCCATAAAGGAATCCTTTATAATAAGGAAGGATCAAGTTAATAAAAGTGCAATCACCTTTACTGCTCCTTTTCTTCCTCTTCTGGAGGCATTAGGATACTGATCTCACTTGGATGGTATTCTAATCTCTAATGAAAAAACCCCAACAAGTTCTACCTCTATTTAAATGAAAACAATATGAATTTTAAAAGTAAATAAAATATTTCTCTTTATGAAAAACTTTGTCTTGCTTGCTGTGAAATGTGGAATAAAAGAAGATAAATCAAGATGACAGGCAGAAAAAGAGGGTATTTTGCTCTTTGCTAAGTTGTTCACCTAAACGCTAATAGAAAAAGAGAGTGTATTCAGAAGGAGAAAATGTGGAAACAAGGACAGTTTCCTAAGGATCAGTATGGAAGTAATTCTTGGGTATGATTATGAAAGCCAAACTGTTGCTAAAATTGAAACTTTTCAGAGAAGTAAAAGGCAATGAGTACAGGTACACTGGCAACTAAATGAAGACCAGGAAAAACATGGAGCATGCTGCTGAAATGAATGGAAAGGACTAACACAGTTAGGACTTTCTCTATCCCAGCCTTTACAGGCAAGCTGTGCTTTTATGTCTCCCAGGTCTTTATGCCTCACCAGGAAGTTTGAGAAAGAGATACGTTATCCTAACGAGTGTGGGATCTACAAGGGGCAAGTTATTTAAGCTGAGTGCATGATAGAACAGGATGGGATGTATCTGAGCAAGTTGAGGGAGCTGCTCTGTGTCATTGTGAAGCTATTCTGTCATCTTTGAAAAATCATGTAAGGTGCCTGATAACTGATAAAAGCCAAATGTGAAATCTACTTATGGGCAACATAATTATCAAGAGAGTTTCTTGCTAACTTTCTTCAACAAAAGGTAGACATATATAATCATATGAGGATTGGTCCCAGGTTTTCTCTGCCTTCAGATATAACTGAAAAAGATAAAGTAAAAAGTTATGGTGCCTTCTTTCAACTTTTAGAAAAGTTTTGTTTCTATCCAGGCTTGATGCTTTTTCTCATGTATAACATCTCTCTCAAGAAGAATGGTGATTTTGTTTCAAAAGATTTCTTGCCACGCTTTTCAGTTATGTCTTAGTCATATACACAAGAGAGTATTAGAGACTGATGTCAAGCTGCAAAGTGCTATAAGCATGACAAATCTTCACTTTTATTCTCAGAATTGATTTCCTTTTGAGGAGGTGTGATTTCCTTCTGTCTGTTCCCTTTGGCATTTACTGACTTGGGAATGTTTCATATTTTCCCCTTATTGAGTAGCAAATGGCATATAGTACTATCCTGAATAATTTTTTTAAGAGCCACTTTTACAGCAGGAAACAGCTAAAGAAGATATTAATGTGCCAGTTGAACAGACACACTACAGCTTATTTTATAAGAGAAACAGAAAATGTACGAATAAAACCACAGAAAAAATTGTAAAACATTTGTGTCCATCCCTCTCTCTCTCCAAACATCCACAAAACCGAGGTGAACTTGAGTTTTGGAAAACTGTGAAATCTGGACTTGAACTAAAAAGTGAAAAAGAGATTTAATTACATCTTAATCCTTTGCCTTGTCTATACAACATGCATATATTATTGCAAGGGTTGTAGTATATTTATTGGAAATTGTATTTAGTCTTTTTCTTAGTATATAGTAATATATTGGGGTTCTTGGTGAAATCCAAGAAAAAGTTTACTTATGTTTGACCTTGGAGTCCTTGACTTTATCAGGAGCAATCATGCCAAGAGGAAGAAAACAGAGAAATGAAAGTCAACATCAAAAAATAATGACTGAGTTAACAACAGAAAACCAAGTGGATGTCTCCAATCCAGTTTATGTAGAATAATTAATGCTTCTGAAAATGGATCACTGCAAACATGACACTAAAATATTTTAGTTGTTAAGTCTAATACATCAGCAGCAATAACATGTCATAATAAAAAATAGCAGAAGTAAATTATTTCATATTCTTAAGGTCTTAATGATTCCCAGGCATGAACAAGAATGTCTAGGTAAATGGCAGTTCCTGAAAGCTGATCATTTTATCCCTTTGGAATGATTTAGTGTGTAAAATTAGGAACCCAGAGTTTCCTATCAGTCAAGGCAAGCCATTAAGTGTCTCTGGGGAGTGATCCTGGGAGTCCTTATGCTTCAGATAGTCACTTACTGTGAGTAACTAAACAGGAATATGTGACTTAATTCCTTCTTAGTTTGCCATAAATGTCTGTAAATGAGAGTTCCAAGAACTTCGTAGAGGTGGATCATCTCACTGAAGCAGAGCTCATTCTTTGCAAAAAGCTATGCAGAATATTCATACAGAGTTATAGGAGTTGATTTATGAAATTTCTAACCCAGAAAGACAAGTCATCTGCGGTGGGATATAGGTTCCATACTAAACCACTTACTTTTGGGTGTCTACATGGGAACTAGCAGCCCCATTCAGTCATAAACATGTTCATCTCCCTCTAAAAAAGTTAAACAAAAGTTAGGTAGCTAAAGAGATAACTATGTTTCATCAACCAAAGAAATCTGTAGTGCATTAATTGCATTGAGTTTACCATTATCTATAATGGGAGATTAGATAGCAGTCTGCAGCTGCAGACTGCTAAATTCAGTAGCCTTAATTCACAAATTTAACTCCACTTAACTTTTCCATTGTCTGCACAGCCTGAAGGGATCCTGGCCTTCTTCAGCTCCTCCTACAAAGAACATTACCTTACTAAGAATTGTGGTGCAGAACAGTTCTAGGTGATAGATGCAAAGAGAAGAACACTGAGGGTGTGGGGGATGGAGGGATGTGAAGACACCCTTATTCTGTCAGGAAAGCCTGGGATCTGAGGGTGACTAATGGAGAGAGGCTATGTCTTTGCCTAGCTGTTGACACTCTCTGCCCATATCCTGAAGACTTTAGGTATGGAGTCCAGCTTGGTATTGCATTGTTTATTAATCCAGGGACTGTCTAATGTAGATGATGGACAAAGACCTGGGAATAGACATCTCTAACAGTTCTCTGCTCATCATCTCACCAGAACCAGCAGAGTGTAGAATCCTTTCTATGTGGAGCCTTCTGTGTTTCTCCCCACCTCTGCTCTACTTTTTACACATCTAGTTTCAAGAGATTATGGCCTGATCCACTCTGTGTTGCAGCCTGGTAGTTAATAAACTCTCCTGGGATGCCAGCGGTGATAGTTTAGAGATTTTGAAATTCTGAGTAAGTCTCAAAGCGGAATCCTACCTTCAAATTGCCTATTAGTCTGCTATTTTGGAGCTTAGTCTATGAAATCTTTCCTGTACCTGGTAAAAAAAATTTGAATGATATATAAGAAAGCCCTTGGGTAAAAGATACATCATGAATAAATGATAATGGTCAACACAAAAGTCTATTCACAGGAAGTATTATCAATCAACATGAGTGACTATCGAGAGAGATTTAAGGCTGAGACTTTTAAAAGAGCATAAGCTATCTATTTCCCTTCAATTTTCAGCAAGAATGAAGGATATATATGTATAATCTAAGCTGTTTTAAAAATCCTATCCTAAATTCTCAACAGAGTGAGAAAAAAAACAGGGCTTGATATTGCATCCTGCTGCTCATAGAAATGGTCCAATGTTGGTATTTGTATTCCTTGCTTTATCAGACCTTCCTGCATCTTAATATCTCTGGAGAACTGATTCTGTCAGGAGGATTCTGATCCAGACCGACTGTTACCATGGTATTAGGTTATTCTGGGTTGTGATCAAGAAGAGCAAACAAACTTGAAAAAGAAACTGGCTTTAAAATGTGTTTTCAAACCACAGTGCCTGAGACTAGTTTTTGAAAACTAAATCTTGATTTTTAATACAACGTGGCAGGTGTTAAATACTTCTGAAAAAACATACAGATAACCAGAATTGGTTGCTGTGACAATAAATACATACATAAATAGAGAACAATGCAGGAGGAGAAAACTGGGCCAATTCTCACACTGTTTGAAACAGTTAATTTTTCTTTAATGGTATTATACCACATTAAACTGAAACCCCTATCTTGTCTGAAAGCATTTGAAAGAGTAGAAGTTTTTGCGGATCATATTTCAAACTAGGCACTAGCTCAAGTAGGCACTAATCCAAAGGTGGTGGGAGTTAATGAATGTCTTTTTGATAGTACTGAATTTTTTATCTGAGTGCATACCATACCTGTCTCTAATCCCTAGATAGTAATACAGCTCTTCTTTTGAACCTGTTAGCATACATTCAACTGCAAGTTTTCTGTGTGTAACCCTAACTAACACATAGAAGTTCTGCAGAAGAATCTAGAAACATGCAAGATGGTATTTTCTATATGCAGGCACTGGCATAATAAATTTATACTCTAAGAGGACAGAGTTCCCTTGCTAGAGAAAAGAATAAAAAGGTCCTAAGAGATATCCTGTGTATTATCCTGAATGATGACCACAGAAGGATGCACAAGTTTCAGCAAGCAGTACTTAAAACAGTAAAACAAGCTACATGAAATTATGTGGGGAATAGAGAAAGTTTTTAGCAAGTTCATTATTTACAGATGGATAATTTTGCTTGCCAAATTACTGAGTATGTTATTCTTATTCCACAGGCAGAATTCACAGCCATGAGGGACCAATACATGCGAGGTGGAGAAGGTTTCATTATCTGCTATTCCATCACAGACCGCCAATCCTTTCAAGAAGCTGCTGAATTTAAGGAACTCATTTATCGTGTCCGGCACACCTATGACATACCCTTGGTGCTGGTGGGAAACAAAATAGATCTAGAAGAGTACAGACAGGTAAGCAAGTCCTTTGCTGGTTTTGGTTTGGTTTTCCTTGGCTACCTCAGAGGTTTCTGTAGCATATGTTATACAGTACTACTTAGATTATTAACAGAGGATGAGATTTAATCAAGGAGCAATGTACTAACACTGCTAATAAATTAAGGACTTAGCAGTACTCTTCACTCATAGATCTTAAAGTAGCCTTGGTCAATCATATTCAAATGTTGTTTGTTTTCACTTGAAAGGGAATACCACTCTTTATGTTGGAAGTTATTTGAATGTTCAATACAGATATAGATTCAGTCAGGATCCACTTTCTTTGGAAGTTACGAGTATACAATTATTAATTTTTTTTTTAATTAAATGTACTAGATTTAATTAAAGATTTCTCAGACTCAGACTGAAAAATATTCTAGTTAAAATAGAGAAAAACAAATGAGATTATCTCCGCACAAAAAGCCAGTTTTTCTTACAGCAGTGTTCAGATAAGATGGGCAGATGCAAGACTTGAATTCACTTTGATTTGTATACAAGTTTTGAGCCATCACCACCCATAAAAAATTACATTTCTTTGACTGTGAAGGCATTGACTGTGACTTTCTCAAAGTCTTTAGCAATCTTTGCACACTCTTTTCCTTCACTTCATCTTCACTTCCTCCTTGATGTTTGTAGTGATGTGTTTGTGTGTGTGCAAGACAGTGAGTTATACTGTATTAGAAATATAGTATAGTAACCCAGTACTGAATAGAAAATGTTTCTTAAGCATAAACTTTGAAAAGGGTGGAAAATGTTTTTCCTATCTGGAAATTTTAAGAGGCTCTTTATACACACTATGATTACTTTCAAATGACTGACTGCTGTGCAGACATATGTAACAGTTAAATACGACGGTGTTTTTCAGTTCATTAGCATCTGTGTTCACATGATCTTGTCTACTCTTTTCCACTTATCCTGTCACTCTTCTCCTTATTTCTTTGTCTTCTTTCTTCCACATGAAGAAAATCCAAGGCAGTGTTAAGCTGAAATTAGTCTTGAAGATATGATTATGTGTATTTAAAACTTCACATCCAGGTTTCCAGGTCATTGATGTTCTCCCTAAATCAGACTGTGACAAAACCTTAATGGTGACAATGCTTTAAACAACAGTGACATGTGTAACATGCAGTACAATCTGCTCATCTTCTGCAGTACTTATGTACCACATGGGGAGGGATGTGGATTTAGTAGTTTTGCTCAGAGAACAGGCTATTGCACCTCATCCCAACAGAAATGGAATAGGACGGTTTGCCTGCAGTTACCTACTGATGAGGTTTTCAGGAATACTCTATTCACTAAGTCTTATGAAGATTCTTCCAGTGATATTTGGCACTACCTCTTTCTATTCGTTGGGCTTTATATTTTAATAATTTTTATTTTAAGCAAGTTTTACATGCTGCTTGATGATGTTTTCTGGTGTCCTGCGTTCAGCTAGGATAGGGTTAATTTTCACCAGAAGCTGGGAGGGCCCACACACAAGATCACCAACAAAACCAGCCAACGTTAGGGCCATCATCTTCATGAGTAGTTGATGATGAAGTGTATAAATTTTGCTCTGGAGTATGTCCTTACTTAAATTTCATTCATAGCTCATGTCATGTTCTCAGAGACCACTCTATAATCCAAAGCAAAACATGGTTAAGTGGAGGAGATGATGGTGTGCTGCTTATAGTGCCTCCTGACCCAAACTAAAGCACTAGTGTGCAGGAGGTCATCTGTGTGCTCAGCTTTGAGCTCATGTTAACAATCTTTGGAAGCTCATTATTTCAGAACTCTGACATGAGTTTGTGCTGTATGTTTAACAAAGACTGAGAGAAGTTTTATTTCTGTTTACTTGTTACGTTAAAAAATAGCTAAGTAACTTGATGAATTGTGGTATGGTAGTTTAAAAGGAACCTTTTCAAGGTCATGTATTTGAATTACAGATTCATTAAAAGAGCTTGGATGGTCAAGAGTTGTAGCCAACTAATTCGGTTGACAGGCAACAATGAGCTGTCAATGTACAGCATTAACATACCAGTGAACAAGCAGTGAGATAGATAAACATACCAAATTCAAAGAACTGAGAATAATAGGTGTCACAACACAATTAGCCAGATTGGAATTTGCTCAGGGCACGAGGGCTAATATGGTTGCTTTGTTTAACAACATTTTTCTCCTGTGAAATTCCTTAAAGCTACTGTAATATTATTCATTGTACTTGGAAACATAGCATTAAGTTCAACTTTCCTGGGCATCACTTTCATTTAATGAAAATTCTGCAACAATCAGGCAGTCTGTAGGAGCTCAGTCAGACAAAGCTCTTGTTTGAAATGTGATCCCCTACACAATACAATTAATGATGTATGTCACTTGCCTCAAATCTATCATCAAGGCTACAAGTATAAAACTAATCTGCAATTAAAATTTTATGTTAGGAGAAACACTATGGAAAAACAAACCCAGCAATCTTGTTATTTTAATTTTCTGATGGCTTCAGTGGTATTATTGTTGTCTTTAAACATGCCTGTCATTTTTATCATCTTAAGAAATGTGGTTTTTTTTTTCTGTACTGCTTCCTAAAACAAGTTTTAATCACATTCATCTGACTCAAAAATAAACACTTTCCATTTTCTATAAAACAATGTAGGGGGAAAACAGTGTAAAAGCTGTAGGGAAAAAAAAAAAAAAGACTCATCATCTTTACGTGCATATACAATCTTGTGGCAAGGCTCCCTTTCTCTTTCATTCACTTCCACCCATTTGTATCGCAGCTCATCTGGTCCATTCTGACCTTGTTCTCTTTCATGTTCAGAGATTCACTGGGAAAGTAAATGAGTGTGAATGGTTAAGGCATTAATCTGTTTCAATTCCTTGCTTTTTAGACATTGCTCTAAGAAATATTTAAGCATTATATTTATTTTAGGCCATAGCTATGTGATGTAAAAACCAGAGCACTAAGAAGTGATTATTTAGATACCATTTTAATGTCAAAGTTTTTTAACATTCAAGTCATTAGATTAATAAAGATAGACTGCGTGTGTATTTTGAACAATAGCTCTAAGTTGGAAAGAACAGATACATTTTAGCAGCTTTTTCAAACTTTTAATGTGGATATGAGAACCTCTCTGAAAATTCTGCCTATGTAGAAACAATAGCCTTCATGGAGCAGTTTTTCTTATACACTTTTCTTTGACCTCAAGGGAATAAGCTGTGGGCTCAGTTGAGTCCATGGATAACATGTTGATGTTGATTTCGCCCAAGGTTATAAGGGCAGCTCACGCTTCTTTCAGCTCATGTCCTCTCTGGGAAGCCTGTCATCAAAGTTGTTGGTTTTGCCAGTTCAGTCTTGGTCCTGAAAAGGCTGTTGTTTACCCATCCACACACGAGTTGTCTTACTGACTTCAAGAACAAATCTGAGCAGGAGCAGTGTTTTTGAAACTATTTCTCTCTCCCTTTATATCCTCCCTCCTTCAGTAGGACATATGAAATCACTATGAAATCTGTCATTAACATGGAACAATATTGTACTTGGAGTGCAAATTAATTACAGGGGATTTGTTAGATGTTCTTTCTAAGGTTTTGTTATGCTGTAAAATAATTCTCAAACCAGGTTTACAGTCACTCAATACATTGATATGATCTGAAACAGCTGGACACAGAATACTCTCACTTTGATGATGTTTTACTGTGGCATTTTTTCAAGATGAGCTGACCGGTTATCAAATACTGTGAGCATCAACTTTTAGATTTCTCATCTTGACAGTTGCTCTATTTTCATGCTGGCTTCTAAACCCTTGAAAAATCTGTTGAATTTTAGACAGCTAATGTTCTTTTTAAAAACAAAACAAAACAAAACAAACAAACAAAACCAAAACAACACAACTTGCTTTGTTTTGTTTTGGTTTATTTTATTTTGTAAGAATAACCATACAGTATATTTCAAACATTGTCAGTCTATACCTTCTGTTGCCTGGCTGAGACATTAAAAATACTTGAATATGACATTATATTTTATTTTCATTTTCCAGTGTATGACTATGAAGTGGTATTTACTTGCTGCTCTTTTACTTCTATTAGTCATGAAATTACAGTATTCTCAATTTCTTTCCTTAGAACCAGCTGAATATCTCTGCTTTTATGGTCAAAACAGCTCTCAAATTTGTGAATGCCCTTTACCACCAGCTGTTCCACTTTCTCTTAAAGATAGTTAGGTAGAAGACTTTTAATTTTCAGGCCAGTGTTCTACACAAAGAAATAAAGGTTTCATTGTTTCTTCTGAATTTTCAAGGATTTCAAAGAAAATGTTTTTTCTGCTACTTACTGACAAAGAATGGTATACATTTGAGCTAACCATAGACATGGTAAAGTGATTTAGACTAAATGAGTTGGCCAGACTCTATAAAATTTATGCAGAAAAACAGTATTTATCACATATCATATAAATGTATCATAAAATGAGATGCGTCTACTTGTGAAGATGTCTGTCTTTCTGTTGACTATAGAGGATGACTATCTTCTTAGAATTTATGCAGCAATACTTGGGTGAGATGTAGACTAACAAAACTATTTCTAACATCCTCTCAGTCGAGAACCTAAACTTACAGATTTATGCTGTTATTGTTGCTTCTAACTATAGAATAGAGTTCTGAAGCATGCTTAGCCTGACCTTGTTTTTTGAATGAAGAAAATCTAATAAATAGTCATTCTTAGGTGGTGTTCCCTTCTAAGATCAGTTTGAGCTGTGATCTAAAATTTATCTCAGATGTATTCAGGCAGGCTTACCCTAAATAATGACTACAGAAAACATAGTGGTTTCTTTAACAGAAAAAAAATCTAGAGGAGAATATGACAGGGAATCACAAATTCTTTAAAAATATTTATTTGAATGTTGCAATGAATTTTTAGATTAATTCCTTTATCCGTCTTGATGTCATCTTTGCTGTTCATTTTCTGCGGGCATCCACACAGTACCTTTTTGCTAGTATGAAAGCTTGCTGAAAATTAATTACATTTGTAAGCAGTTGCCATCATTACATTTACCTGCCTACGTATTGTCTTTCCCACGTGACATCACACCATATTCTTTACTTTTCAAATTTTGAATCATATAAGCCATTTTTCCTGTTTTGATGGAGCAATGACTGTTGTCTGAATATTTGCAACTGAAAACAATGAAGTTGTCATGATGTTTTCATATCTTACAAAACTGTCAAACCTTTGAGAATCGCTTCCTTACATTAGCAAAATATGTATCCAGCTTCTATAAGGTTCATCTACATGTTTCATTTTTATTTATTTTTAATTGGATTTGATTTTCCAACATTTCTTTCACACCATTCACTGTCCCAAGAAGCTTTATTTACACTGTTTAAATTAAATCATTTTAGTAATTACTCCCTGCCTCCCCTCGTGAAAAAAGAAAAAAGAAACCAAACCAAACCAACCAACCAACAACAACAAAAACCAAATGAATGCACAAAAAACACCAAAATCCCACAAACAACACAGTGACAGCAATAAATAAATAAATAAATAGGTGCTTTTTTTTCTATGCCCATGGAACTGTAGAAGTCAATTTGGCAGTTGTAGTTTCTTGGAAGGGAATTCTATTATTACCAGCCTAACTATCTCCAGCAAATGTTCATTTATACATGGTTTACCTTTTTGTCATTACAATGATTTTATA
>VWZY01007784.1:15794-28545 GCA_013399075.1 Chloroceryle aenea | reverse complement strand
CAGTTTGTTCCTGTTGCCCCTTGTCCTGTCTATGGGCAGCACTCAAAAGCATATAGGACCATCCTCTTGAAGCACACTCTACTATTTNCTTTTTCTTCTTTCTTACTTTTTCTAAGGTACTCTGTTTTCCAGGCAAATGTTAGCTTAAAGCAGAAATCACCAGATAAAAATATTCAGTCTGCACTATAAAGCAGTGCAGAACAAAGGTCTCAAGAGTCCTTTCTTTTCAAATGTCTATTCATGTTTTAATTCTTTCATTTTCTCTTTTAGTGCAGGGAGATTGTTAAAAGTAGTAGCATTTACTAGAATAGTTTCTGGAAAAGAAACTTAAAGAATCATAACATGATGGAAGCTTATTCAATTGGAACTAAAGGTTTCCAGAAGCTTTTCTGACATGTATGTTGTGTTCTCTTATTCAATGTACATATTAAATATGCACATAAGAAAGGAGCCACGAGAGAATCAGAGATAGAGCCCAGAAATCCTGACTTCTACTCATCAGATCAAATACCAGATAATGTTGTCTCCCTTGTGCATGATTATATGCTTTGTGTCATTTCACAGCAGAAACTAACAAGAAGTAAGGGGTGGAGAGATTCACTGATGCATCCGAGGAAGCAAGTTCCAAAGCCTAAGGCTGACATTGCCTTTCAAAACAATTTTGGCTATGAGTACTTGCAAACAGATGTCAAGCTGTGGAAAAAAAAACCTGATCAGCAGTGCCACTAATTTGATGTCCTCAATGCTTCACTAGCTGGATGATTTCCCATCCTGGACTACTGGCCCATTAAACCTGTCTTTTATTGCGTAGTCATAAACCTGAATGACAGAAAATAAATAATTAAGACTAGTCAAATTGAAGGCAAAGGTTCTACGTGACCCCATTTTTCTAAGAGAGTGAAGGGCAAAATGGAATTTAAGGGCTAATATAGGGAAGCATAAAAAGTGTTTGTTTTCTGTGGCACAGAGCTGAGATGTTTATGGCAATGTGGGAAAAAATATGAGATGCATAGATAGAGCTATTATCTCAATCATTTGACGTGCCAGCAAGGAAATATCAAGCATACTTCCTGTGCTTTCAGAATTGCCATCACTTTTCTTCCAAGAAGACAAGCTTGGATAAGATCACCTTGGAAGCTGGGTGTTTAGTGATGGGGCATTCTTAACAGATTAGACTTCTGTTTATTTGAGGAATAATCCTAGATTTATGTTACATATCAAGAGGTGATGTGAACATGCAGAACTGACATTACTGAATTGAAAACAATGCAAGCTCAAACCTACACCCCCCATAATTTGAAGTAATTGACTAGTATGCACAGCTAGAAATAAGTGAAGAACAATAAATGTTAATATTTCAGGCCAAGCTGTGAAGACTCTTCTGCCCTAGCTACCTATTTCTTGATGTAATTTCTTTTCCTAATATTTACCATCCTGTAAACTTATGATCAGCTAAACTCCGTAGGTATATTGCAACATCTATTTGATTATTGAAATCCAATATGAATTTCTGAAGTTGTTAGTCACACTAAACAATTACAGATATTCAAAAGAGGTACTATAATGTACTCTATCTCACTACTTTTTTGTTTCAGCCCCTTGAAATATGTCTGGAAATCTGGTTCAAGACTGATGACTTGGGCCTAAAAAAATAGGTCTAATATAGCACCCTTGAATTTTCATGACTTGTAAATTTAATACTGTTTCTGAGTCCATGTAGTCTGAAATCAGAGCCTGTCTTTCAAGAAGTATTTCTGTGTTATCTATCGCTTATGGTCAATACAAATGAGGTACCTCTGAACAGCAGCAGTAATACAGCTGTTTGTAAAGTTGCCTGTCCTCCAAACATCTCAAGGACCGAATTGCCTTCCTTTGAATGCACTGATATTTTGGACCCCATGTGAGAATTGCACCTAGTAATCCCATTTTCTGAGTCCCATACGCTCCTGAAGAACTCAGGAATCTATACAACTCTGTTCCACAAAAATCACTCCACATGCCATTCATACAACTCCAGAAAGCCTTCATTGCTAGGAAAGTATTTCCCCCAAGTATTGGGTGTCACTCCAGGTTAGGCAACGCTTTTCTGGAGGATTTTCTTTATTACAGTCTCTTAATTCTTGCCTGAATGGTGCACTGGAAACTGTCAGAAATAACTGAAACGTGTTAGTTTAGATTGACTGTGTTTGAGTCCATTACCCAGTTGTTGTCCGAGTCTTGTTTTACCCAGCTGTGGGGGTAGTGTGGTTTTTTCATGACTGATCCACAGAATTTGTTTTTGTGGCTTGCATTCTAATCAGTTTTATTAAGAATCAGTAAGTAACTGTCGGTGTTCCACTGAAAAAGGTGCACTTAAAAAAGCTTTCAGCAATGATAGACCGTTAACATGAAACTGATAAATCTTGTCTGTAAATTTTGTTAACTAGTGTTTAGTTGTCCCTTTCATTTTTCCTTTTAATTCTTTTTCTTTGAGCTTTCTCTTGTGTTTGCTTCACAGAAGCATTATTAACAAGCAAAGTCTGGAAAAAAATAAGACAATTTCTTTTTAATAGAAAAGAAGATTAATTTGTTGTGCTGAACACAAAATTACATTTTAATGATAATTAGGGACATATAAATAGTTTCCAATAAGAAAGATTAATGCAGTTTTGATAACCATTATAGCAAAATATTGAGGGTAAACTGCTAATATACTGGCATCATTGATTTTATGAGCTCATTTTATTTCAGTTCCTGCTGTCATACAATACAGTAGCTTTGAATGTTGCAGAAGAAGATATAAATACAGTTTTCTACACAAAATAAAATGGTTTAGGAATATGCAGTGAAAAATGTCTGAACAATTATGTAAATGGTTGTGATTCTTGGAAAGCAGAGTCTAACTAAGCATTTAAGTTTTACTGTGATATTTTTATTATTATTATTTCACCTTTAATGGAGGCTATTTTGTGTGTGGGTGAACCAGAAGATTATGTTGTAGCTAGCAAGAATGTTAACATAATTTTTGGTACACTGCGTTAATAAAACAAGTGTAATGAGCCATAGTGGTGTGCAATATCAGGTCAATGTGAGAATAAAGCTGCAAGTAATTATAGTACTAAGATTGGTTGTATTCTAATTATCCTATGGTTAATAGTACAGAAGTGATTGGCTGAAACCAAAATTATTTGGGCTGGAGTAGTTTTAGTATAGATGAATATTAGCTGTTAACATTATCATTGTGCTTCCATGAAAAGATACAGTCATTTGGTTTTCAGTAAAATACCTATAGTCCTAAAGAAGCAGTTAGATTTTGCTTCTAAATTGAAATGAAAAATGTTGCTAGATTGTGAGAAGCAATGACACAAAGACCCTGATTTTCTTCTAGGTTTATGGTGTAAGTAATGTTAAGCAAATTTGTATTCTATGTATCTCATAATGCAAGAACATGCCTGAAAAAATGATCCCCATGAAACAAGTAATTACCAGAAGAAGCAGTGGATGGATATAGTTATATTCCGAGCACAAATTGGATGCAGTCTTGAGTGCAAACTTAACTTCATGCACAAGCTGTTTGAATGCAAACTTATACTCATCTGGAAACTTTGGGAGCATTTCCAGGCATACTGAAAATCAGTGAGGGAAGAGTTGGGGTTTGGTACATTAACAAGTCAACACCAATGTAGAAGACATTGTCAGAAGTACACCCTCATTAGGTACAATTCATCTCATCGAACTAACTTAAAAAACTACAATGCAACTGTCTAAATCTGATCTGGTCACCATTCCCTCAGTGTTCAAGAGAGGAAACAAATATGTGCAATCTGATAACCATCTGTGCTACTTAAAAATCCTTTCCTGGGATATGGTTAATAGCTGTCTGACACTGACTGTTTCATCCTGATGATTATAAAACATCTATAATTGGTTTAGTCTTGGAGACTTTTAGACACTTCATGTAATACATCTGCCTGTGAGCAATATCACATGTTCAACAGAAGGCTGAAAGGTTAGCCACTTGGTTTGTCACTGGCATGTGCCAAAATCATGGGTTGGAATATTCAGAGGAGTTAGTAGGAAGCTTCCTTCATATGGCTTTTTAGATAAGAACATCTGGATTACATCCAGCTGTAACTGCACTCACTTGGCATCCAGATATAGAGAACCAGGTTGGCAAAGTTTACTGGGTTTATGATTTTGGGACTAGAACAAACATAGTCAATGTAGGGGAAATAAAATAAAATTATATATATATGGATCATAAGTCTATCCTGAAGGGTATTAGCTGTGGAGGGGGTCTGATATTTCAGAGCATTGTAAGTTCTATGCTTTATATAAGTTTAGTAAACAAAACAGTTTGGTTAGATGGAAATTTTGCTAAAGGAAATGGTTCCTACAGGGACAATTCTGCAGAGGTTCCTTCTCCATCCCCCGGAGCACCTAACAGAGCCAGCCTTTGTAGTTTAATTGTTGCTTTGATAGACTATGTAAATTTATTTCATATATAATTTTCAGAAGAAATAATATTCTCAAGCAGTTTTTATCAACAGTGGAATTTTCAGCAAGTTTATCCCTTTTTCTCCTTTTAATTTATCAGTGAACATGCTTTTCCTTGCATGAATCTCTTTATTATTCAAAATCTCCATAAAGATAAGAATGCAGTTTATTTTAGAGATTGTTCATCAGTTTTGCTCCAAGACTATTACAAAAAATACTAGCTCATCATAATTTGCAATTCATGCTGCTTAATGGATTGCATCACTCACAAGTTTCTGGTTCTGCTTCTTGTTTATTTCCCCATTAAGAGACTTAAAAGCGGGAGCTGAAGCAGAAGCAGACATGCATGGCCCCACTGCTGGGACCTAGGGAGATACTGTCCTGCTAAGCTTCTGCCTCATTTTGAGAAGCTTCAGTTGAGGTTATCAGCCAACTCCCCTCATTTTCTAAGATGATGAGGATCCAGGTAATAACTTTTCTGCAAGCAAGGAAAGTATTCACCCATGAAGCAATTCTTGTTATTGAAGTAAATGGAAGATCATTACATACATCACTGACTTCAGCATAAAAACCAGGACTGGCCTAGTAAATGGAGTAACTGCTAGACAGCAGAATGGTCTGGGTGCTCTGTAACGGCAGGGAAGACACGAGCCAGTACCTGCACATTGTAACATGGCAGTGATTTTGCCACTGCACTCTAGTGAGGTGAGCAAAGCATACCTAGCTAGGGTAACCTGTGCTAGCTGAGTCAAGATCCTCAGATGAGTCTGTGGAGAAGAGAGAAATCCAAGGAGAAGAAGTCAGGAGTAAGAGTCACAAAGTCAGGGTCAGATTCGATCTGGTGACTGCAGTCAGCCTCGGCTACTGTCCAGGGATCGTCAGGCAAGTTCACAGAGAGGAAGCCATTTCATATGTGAAAATATCCAACAGGAAACCCTGTATCAAGTTATGGATGAATTACAGGTAAAACTATATTCTAAAGGGGAAAATATCAACCCAAATGTTCTGATCATTTCTTTAACTTCTCCAGCTTTTTGAAGACTCTAAAATCAGCAGCAGATCTTAGCACCTTAATATATTTGCATTAAATTCACAAAGATATCTAAAGTGTAGATAACATGGACAAGGAAACTTCTCAGAGCACTTTGTAACCATCAGGATTGCAGTTGTTTCTTAAAGGTTAGTGAAGCTGGAAAAAGGATCTTAGACATCTGAAGTCAAATTATCTTTCTCTTTTCTGTTTTCAAACTTATTTAATACACTAGAATGCGAACAATCCAAGTCATTACATTACAACTCTGATAAGCAGTCATCTATATTGTGTGTGTTGGGGCACTGGGTTCTACACAGAGTAGGTCTGTGGAAGGCAGACATTAGTTTTATGGCTACACTTTCTGTGTTTGTAATGGTTTTGAGAGTTTCCATTTTTAATGGCAATTAGTCCTGTGTCTGAATCAAAACCTTTGCAAAGAAGCTGTAACTTCTGTTGTATATAGTGATTATTTTATTTTCATTCTGTATCATATACTGTGAAATTTATTTTGTAGCTTTACTTGAACTATGAAAAAAAAAAACATTCAGAATGTATTTTTTTCATCTTCTTGTTTCCAAGTTTCCTTCACAGCTCCCTCTTGTTGATTAACACGATACAGAGAGCAACAATACTTATATTTTAAAGGCGGCTGTTGAGATCTGTGTGTCCCTGGCTCCGTAATATGTAGATTTTGGAATTTTTCAGGACAGCAGAAATTTAATTTAGAGACAGATGTGGATTAATAACATTGGCTATTCCATTCCATTACTTTGCAATATACCTAGAAAAGACAGTCCATTAGACTTATAGCTACATCCTGTTTAACATAAGCTCAGAAGAAAATATATTTTCCCCAGAGGAAGAGTCACTTTTCACGGAATCACAGAATCATAGAATGGTTTGGATTGGAAGGGATCATTTGTTTAGGAAGAGACCTTAAAGACTATCTGGTTCCAACCCCCCTGCCATGAGCAGGGGCACCTCCTACTTAACCAGGTTGCTCACAGACCCATCCAACCTGGCCTTGAACACATAGAGTAAAGTGGCATCCACAGCTTCCCTGGGCAACTTGTTCCAGTGTCTCAACACCCTCACAATGAGAAACTTCCTCCTATTTTCTAATCTAAATCTACACTCTTCCAGTTTGAAGACATTACCCCTTGTCCCATCACTCCAAGCCCTTCTAAAAAGTCCCTTCCCAGCTTCCTCACAGGTCCCTTTCTGTTACTGAAAGGCTCTCTGGAGCCTGAGGTTGTTCTCCAGGCTGAACAACCTCAACTTTCTCAGCTTGTCTTCAGAGGAGAGGTTCTGGCTTTCAAGCCCTCTCCTAGTTTTGGAAGTCTAAAATGTAGAGCTCTACAGCAGTGTAAGTGTCATCCTAAAGACGATCTCCTGATAAACCATATATGAGAATGTGGATGATTTTTATCTGATACTGAGAAAATGCAGGTAAGATGACTAGTTCAGGTATAAGATGATTATGGTTTATGACACTTGGAAATGTCACCTTTCTTAACTGTTCTTAAATGCTAGGATATGTACATGTAAAGTCCCAGTGAAAACAAAATTCACAGCAGCCCATTTGTCAGAATCTACAGGTAGCAACTGCTGTATTATTCCTCATTAGGTTTTGTGTTTGTATTTTTGGATGCGAGTGTGGCATGTTTAAATTAAGCAATTATAGTAACACAGCACAATAGGGGTTTAATCAAGAAAATCTGCAATAGACAGAGATAAATTAGGGAGACTCTGAATGATATACAGAAGCAATTTGTTAAATAGAATCAGAAATAATAAAACAGTAAAGTGGTAATCCTTTGTGGCTAATTTCCTACCAGGTACACCTATGGTTTAAGAAAGACAGTGATGAAAATGTTATTCATTAGTTGTTTCCTATGGATCTATCTTGCAGAGTCAATCACCATCTGGAGTCAGAACTAGTTTTAGGAAAGGTTCCACAGATGTGAATAAGAGTAATAACAGTGCATACTTACATTGATTATAACATTAAAGAGTCAAAAGCGCTTCATAAATACAGTGAAAACTTCCAAAACCACAGTGAGGAAGTTGTATAATAGAACTAGGAAGTCTTGTGAGTCAAACAGAAAAAAAAATAGGTTTCTCTGTTAATGTTTAAAGTGATCCTTAAACTGTCTGTGGTTTGTGTGGGCTTCTAATTAAAAGGTTTTAACCATCAAAAAGCTGTGTTCCAAGGAGCAGGGTTTGCTCTTTTTTGAACTGTTTGTGATGTTGTACAAATATCAATCAAGGGTTTTTACTCAGGGTCTAAATTGAAAGTGACTAAATTATGTAGAATGTTCTCAAATTAATGCACCTTTTAAATACAACCAAAACTGTATATCAAACAAGACATTCTGGCCAAAGTGGAAAATGTTTTACAGCACTTCAAAAAAGGTAAAGCTAAGGAGGTGTGAGTATCACATCAACCTCCTGCTTGTCAACTTTGTTTCTGGTAGTTTTGAAGGCTCACTATAGGAAATATGGATAAGCTGTATGCAGGTTCTTGTTTTCTTTGATTAATTCAGAAAATAGCAGTTTTCACAGGGGCAAAATGTTTGCACAATTTTATCTATTACTGGGATATGTTCTGAACCTTGAGATGAGCCCCAGAATAACTATTTTACGAACCCAAAGCAACACACACTCTTCAATAATAATAAGAATGGGTTATTACATAATAATGTATTTATTTATTTAGTAGGTTGTTTAATTTCACTCCTTTCCCAGTACATATTTATATAAGTCCCACTCATATATTGTCTGAGTGGTTTCCTGTAGTATAATAAGCAAAATGTTCACCATCTGTCACATATAGCTCATTCTCAGCATAGAAGGAATGATGTATGATCACCTAAGTGTTTTGTTTTGTCAATATTTTGTTTTAGTTATTTTTTTAAAATACATTCTGATGTATATTTTTCTTGGAAAAAGTTGTTTAAAAGAAAATATTCTTGGTCTTTGAATGAAACATGAGATTTCAATTTTCGATCCTGAAAAAATATTATTCCTACAGATGGTTTTAAAAAAGGTTTCAATAAAGCTTTGCTGTTCCTAGGGAAAACTTAATGGCGGTTTAAAAATCCTTATTGCACATGTAAAGTTGTCAACCATAGCCTTTATTCAGGCACTTCAGATAATTTTTCAGATATTATCAGTCTGGGTCATTAGGTACCTTGGGGATAATATCAGAGACTGTGGATATTTCTGACAAGGTGATGTCATATGCTAGGAACCAAGTCTAGTGTAATCCTCATACAAGAAAGACACATACCTGTCAAGCCATGATATATGATGACTTCATGACAAAGTTTACTGTATCATAAACATGAAGAGGGAGTCTGAATTTCAGCTACAAAAGCTTGTCCCAGATTTCCCCAATGAACACTGAGCATGGCCTATTACAAATTGCATGGGGTTTTTAACAGGGAGCCTGACCTTTTAAATTTAGTATATGAGATGGTCTGTGAAGCCTCTGAGAGGCAGCTGTTACAGATGATTATGCACTCCATGGATCATCACTTAAGTCTTGAATAGACAAAACCATTAAGATTTAGCTATGGATAGAGTTTTCTTGAAAATGTGATTAGGTGAATGTTAAGAAATGAGGTGCATACTGTCAACAGTGAGAAGCTAAGTAAGCATAATGCTTCTGCCTCCATATTGTCTGTTTGAGACTTTACCATTTGACAGATGCATCTACCGGGTGTCTCAGAACTACCTCAATACTAGGAGAGCTAAACAACAAACTTAGCTGTCTAAAAGACATGGGTAAAAACATTTCTTCACATTTCAAAATGAATGACAGAGATGTGGGGCTGGTAAGGAAGGTAGACATTCCTACTTAAAAACAATTCAGAAATAAGAATCTATTCTGGAATCAGTGAGAAGAGGACAAGAAGCAAATAGAAAAAGAGCTGCCAAAAGCCACATTTTGTTAGACCATTATTTAAAAAAAAAATAAATTCAATTTAAAAAGTAAAAAAATGCTAATCCAATACAAATGACAAGATAATGTGAAAGGATGAAGTGGGATCAATCATTCAGAAAGACCATGGCAGACACAATACACTGTTGAATTGTGGGCCCCAAAATTTCTTATTTTTAAAAGGAGATAGTGTTGAAAATGAGCAATGGCAACTTGTATGCAGGAGGTGATGGAGTAGAAGTGAAAGTTGCCATAGTCAGGGTTAATATTAAATCTTAAAAATAAAGTAACTTTAAAACAGAAGCCTGGAATTCATAATAAAATGGAAGATGTCATTGAAGATCTGGTTCAAAGGGGGTTTTGCTAAAATATCATAAAAAGGATAAAATACACGTGTCTGTAAAAAAGAGAAGAAGTGGCAAGGGAGAAGGTTCTGTACATTGAAGAATAATAATCTGACTTCAATTTGAATACATAAAAAAGCAGAATATTTTGAAAGAGAGATTCTGAAAATGAATTGACTAGAGCTACACTATTTGATGATCTAGAAAACATGGTTGGCTTCAAAATTTTGTAAAATCAAATATACATATTAAGGAAGTCTTTCTGTTTCCCTTTTTTTCTTTTTTTTTTTTTTCTTTTTTTGCATAATCCTCAATTAAATTACAACATTAAACGGGTTGCACCAGGAGTCCATTAAAGATTTATTTGTCGTCTGTGGTGAACATTAAGAAGTTATTACTCAAATTCTATTTAACAGTTAAAAGGAATTAGAATATATAGGAAAGATCATTACATATCATGAGCTAATTTTCTAATGAAAGCTTAGCATGTGATAGATTGTTTAAGCATCTCAAAGGTTTTAGTTTTGTGCTTAATAATTCAGAGATGAGAGTGGGGTTATGTTGATTTATAATTTGTTACCATGAGTTTTACCCAGCCAGGGAATGCTGTAGTACAGTATCTGGCCTCATTTTAGCTTCTTTAATTGACATTGTGTTATTCATGCTTGAACCTGAAAGGAGAACAACAAATCAATATTAACTCATCTCTAAAACTGATCCTGTTCTAGGTACAGATGAGTTTTCTCCTCAAATCACATAAGCAGTAAAAAGTGGATTTTTTTCTCTGATTGTTTCAGGATCTTAATTTTGCACTCTTTTGTAACTGCTTTCATTTCACAACGACAATTATTTTGTAGGTTGGTGGTTCTGGTTTTTGGTTTGGTGTGGTTTGGGCTTTTTTCATTGTTGTTGCTAGATTTTGTTTTGTTTTTTAAATCATAATTTATAGAGATTTTATGAACAGTTCATAAGCAGTTGGAGAGTCTGAAAAACCTGAATTAATTCTGATCAAAAATCTGTGAATTCAAAAATCCTACAGAAAGACAAACTGTGAAGACTCGTGTTAATATCTTCAAGAGGGAAAGAGCCTGTGCCAATATCTAGGCCCTGTTATCTCATTATTCTTGTTACTTACATACCACATTTAATGATATAAATCTCTAGGGTTTTTTGTTTGTATAGCCATAATTTTCACAAGAAGGGCTGTCCTCCAGGATCACTGGGAGATTAAGACCATGTCACACAGTTAGGGCAAAATGTTTGCCTTATTCTTTAATTAAGGTTTTTATTTTCACAAATGACTACAATTTCATTATGGTTTAAGTTTTTTTTCATATATTCAGACCTCTTTCTATTTTTAAATGTCAATTACAATTTACTTTTTTTCCCAGTCAGACCTATAGATAAAATTTCATGTTAAAGCTTTGGTTTCCCCTTCAATCACATTGTGAATTTAATATTTGTCACAGAAGAACTCATTTTCGAAAAAAAACCACTCATGTTCACTTCACTAGTCCTAATGAGATTGTCTGCTTCATAAAGACACTATGAATATTGTTTGTTCTAATTATAGAATGATGCTTACTGGAAACACTATATCCACTGTATGCTGAAATGCTAAACAGAGGTCTTTAAGAGTGCATTAACTGAAGCTGGAACACCCAGGGACTCTGCAGCACTGGGCCAAGATATTCACCTGGGTTTTGCAGGGCATGTTGCTCCATTAGCAATGACTGAGATGACTCAATCAGAGAGAGCCCATGGAGATGTAACTCCACTTTTTTTTAATTATTATTATTATTTTTTTTAGTTTTGTGATAAAACAGCAAACACATTCTGGGGTTTATTAAACTGGGCAAAAGTTTCCATGCCATTCTATTAACAGTCAGTGTTGCTAGTATTATTGTGTAATGGTAATCAAATTAGCACATTATCTTCTCTTTCCTGTACACACTTCTCTTTCCTGTACAGTCCCTTCTCCATGTCTTACTCATTTTACAATCAGCTTTACTTCATAAATCATTATGTTACAGGACTGCCATATTAACTGAAATAAAGTATAAGTAAATAGAAATAGTAACATAGATTCCAGTTCAGGGAGCTCAATAGTATAGTGTGCACCTGGTTCTTTACAGAATAGACATTGCACATTGTGTACATGTGGATTTGAGTGTTTTTGTTTTTTTTTTTAATCTGTGGTTGTTTACATGTTCCAGACTTCCTGTGGAGTCAAGTGTAAGCGGAAATACACCTTTGAAAAGATGCAAAAGCATGCCCTCCTAAAAAGTGCAAACACTTAGTGACACTCTTCTGCCCTTTGGCCCAGAGGACACCATCTCATTCATTCTCATTCTTTACCATATGTGGATAACTTCTGGTGACTGAAGAAGATATATCAGTGCAAAAAAAACAACCCACCTTGTCACATTGCATTCCCTGATCCTCAGAAAGCAGGCAGCAACAGAATTCCTACTGCCACATTTCTGAATATCTGTTCTATGGATGAATAGCCTGGAGATTTAGCATTCTGGATAAAGATATGGATTAGCTGTTCTGAAATCTTTAGGAAGATGCCAATTATTCTTCCACCTGGAAGAAAAAAAAAAAAANTTCCAGATGAAAAAAAAAAAAAAAAAAAAAGAGTGAAGAAAACCCACACCAAAACACAAGAAAACATATGAAATAAAGAGATTTTCCTTCTCTTAGGAATATAACCAGCCTACACAGTGCAAAAGAAATTCTAATTACTGCATCAACAATAACAATAGAAGGGCTTGAATAATTAAATTATTATTGTATACAGGGGTTTCAATGGGATTCGTAATTCACAAAACTTTTTCAATTATTTAGATTCCTAAGGTAGTAAAAACCAAAATTGAAAAAGCAAATTGAAAATCCCAGCAACTGTTCCTGCTAGCCACGCACCTACACAGGCACATGGCTGGATCCCTT
>VWZY01007783.1:0-29330 GCA_013399075.1 Chloroceryle aenea | reverse complement strand
CTCGAAGATCTCCAAGGTCCCTTCCAACCCCTGACACCCTGTGATCCCTGTGATATATTTGCCATCAGAAGAGGCAGAGTGCAGAAGCAGCCTTGCTCTAAGGAGCAGAGTGCTCTCCTGCAGCTTCCCCTACCATACCACGGTTCAATGCTCCTCAGTGTGTTGGAGATTTCTACTTTTTTTTCTCTTTTTTTTGTTAGTTGCACATATTTGGACAAGACACATGCAAGTTAGCTACTGTTCTGTACAGGCAGAACGTTCTGAACAGGCAGAAAATTCAGTAAATAAACATCTCAAAGAATGGACTATAGATGTAGAAATCAATGACCTCATGACTTATCTCTTCCCTTGTAGCTGTCTCCATTTCATCTGCAACATATGATTGCTTACCTCTCAGTTTCAGTTCCAGGCTCTCTTGTCGTGATCTAATGAAATGAGAACAACAGATGCCTTTTAGTCCACTTAAGTGGTATCTGAAGCTGTATCTTAAAGAAAAAGAGACTAAGTTTTGATCAAAACTGCTAGAATGCTGATATTTTAATCTAGGAAACTCTCATCTGTGGTATTTTTCTCTGTGCTTTGACACTGTAGTTTAGCTGTGAAATAGTTTGCATCATCAGATGCAAAATGTCATTAAATACTTATCCTTTTCTTGTATTCTTTTTTTAACTAAATCTTGCTTTTAATTTAGATTCATTTTGTACTGGTATTCTTTACTGGAAGATGCTTGGAGATGCTTTAAGTACTACAGCTGTAATTTACTCTGGATTCTGTTATAACATTTCCACGGCAGAAACTTGGTCTCCAGAAAATACCTCAGTGCTTTAGAGGCTGCTGTGAGGTGTGTGGCAGACTTCACACCCGTGCCAGAGTTACTGACACCCACAGGCTCCATACAGTGCAGAAGATGTGCACTCACACACATACACCACTGCCTGGGAAACCAGCAACAGCCACAGCTCTTGGTGTTTGCCGTGACAAGAGTAAGACTTTTGTTTCTTCTTTTTTGGAATTCATGTCAGGATTTCTGAGGTTTCACACCCTTTACATGAGCTGTACTCAAATTCTCAGGAAAAAAAAACCCAAACTCATTCAAAACTGAAATAAAGGGATTTGTTTCTCTGAGGACTGTTCAATTTATGGTAAAACTAAGTAAAAAATGCATTGATATTTAACCTCTGGAGCACTCTGTTATTGCTGACCTTATCTCTTGCAGATTTGTGCTCTGCAAAACCCTACTGGCAACTTTTGTTCTTTGTTGGCATAAAAAGAAATGCTGCAGAGGTTTTTTACTTCCCTGTTATTTGTCATCTCCCACCTTCTTTCTACCCCTGAAATCTATCCTTCCCCTGTCTGTCCAAACCAAATGCCTGTTCATCTCCTTTCCAAGGGCACTACATTTTGAAGTCAGCCTTTTCCCTGCCTTCCTCTGGACCTGGACAAAAAGGAATAGCTTAATTATATGGAAAAAAAGAAGGTAAATTTCTGCATTCATTTCATTCCACAGTTGAATGAATAAACCATGTGCATCTGAACAAAACCTGAAAGTAGCACATGAGGCAGCAGGAGCCCTGCTAGGAGCAAACCAACCCTCTCAGGAAAACCTTGTACCTGCTTGTCAGCATTAGGTGCTCATCCTATAATAACAGAGCTGTTGGCTTGCTGGAAACTCTGGCAGGAGTTCAGGTGTTTGTATGTGATTCCAGCTCTTTGTCTTTCCGTGTCAGTCTTATTGAACTGGATGGAGGAAGCCTAAGGAGGTTGGTGTTTGTGCCTTAGGCTAAATGGGATGAATGCAGGCCAGGTATTAGATCCCTAGCTGGGGCAAGAGGCCGTCTGTCCTGTGTCTGAGCAGTGCCTAACAACTTATCTAAGTCCTGTGGAGGACTGGTGGGAGGTTCCCAGCGTTGTGCTGGCACAGATGACAGGAATTTTGAGATCTCTTGTGGGGCATATACAGCACAGTATCTAAGAATGTTAATCTGTGACAATTTCATAGTGTTTTTACACCACTAAAATGCAAGATGGTCTTCCTAGCCTTGTATGACATGCTCTTCTACCCACACCCACATGCATGTTCTACCCCTCAGTATCTCTGAATTGCGTTGCTCTGCACAGATTGGTGATTTCCATGTGATGTGGTGAATATACACAAACAGAACAATCTGAGTATACACAAACAGTACAATCTTTCCTTTCAATCCGAGTCCTCAAAACTGTTAGGGGTCCTATAATGGAAGGGCAAACTTGCTTTTAGTATACTGATCTGTGCAAGCACTTCTGCTAATGAGATGAGCTGCTGATTTAGATTTGTTTTCACATTCATAAGGTATATTTTGTAAAGTTCTCCCTTCTGGAATTATGAAATGCAGCTGCTTTTCCTACGAAAAAGTGTAACAACTACTTGGAAGTCCGTAAAAATGTCTCTGCACTGAGATGAAACCAGACTGACATAATCCCTGACTGTAAGGAATTCATTGCCAAATAACATGACAAGTGCCTTATCCAAGACTGCTTGCCAGCAAGCACTTAGAGAAGGGAGATACACATCTATTCTTTTTCCTGGTACTGCAGATCAGTGGCTCCATCACTCAGGACCAGAGTACACTTTTTATTTTCACATAAAGTTAGAGTTAAAACGCTATGATGAGGTTGTTGGAAAGAGTCCTGTTGACTTCAGTGGACTTTGGGTCAAGTCCCTTGGCCCCAAACCAGCAAAGCATTTCAAGGAGACTTTTAATATCTTCAGCTACATATTGTACTTTCAAGGATTTATTCGGTTCAGGTTTCCAAAGGCTATTCCATAACTCATAGTTATTTATGTTACGTTACTGGCTCGGAGTTCTTGTAAAGAAGCAGATTTTGACTGTTCAAGACATTCTCTGTATGCAGAAAAAAAAGTTCTCACTGAATTGAAACCAGAGTCAACTAAATAACCCCGACTGACTGGCTGAATTCGTCATTCTGTAACATTTCATTTTGCCCAAGCACCTCGGGGGTCTTGTTTCAGCCCATGTGTAAGTGAAGGTTACCTAGGATTTGGGAACAGGCGACAGCAACCCTAGCCCTGTGGCAATCCTGCCATATGATGGTACACCACAGATAAACCATGAATGCAGCTGTGGCTCCAGTTGTTAAAGGGATGGATTTCATTAAAAATCAACCACAGGAATTTTAGAATTTACACTGCAAAGGGAGACAAGTGTTTGCATTGCAAGGGAAAGTACATGCTTGCATTGCTAAGGGAGATAATCTGCAAAAAGTAGCAAAACATTCACCCTAAATCATTAACCCTAAACCTCCTTGCAACTTGATCAGCCTAGTTACTGCTAATTTGAGATCGGTTTCATTTTTTTTTTCAGGAGTTTAGTGGCATCAGACAACACAGAAAATGGAGGCAAAGCACAAACACATTGGAGCACTGGTCAAGAAGTAGAATCACTTAGGTAGCAGAGACCTGCCTCACTTCCATTTTCAGTCGTTACTCGGACGTACATTCTGCTGTCACCTGGAAAGCAGAAATGACCAGGAATCCATAAGCCTGTTACCATCCGTGAGGTGAGAGACATCACTCAATCCAGTCACAGGGTGCTTTGTAGCACATCACATATGATGATAGCTCATGATTAGATCACTTCCCCTGTTGCCATCCTGTCTATAAGGCAACAGTTTCCTAAATCACTTCTCACTGAGGGTTTTACACGTGTTTGTGTGCCTGGTCATTCTTAGGGCAAAACCAAAATGGTGATATTCCACAAAAGGATGGTTTTTCAGCCAAGAAATAAGAATATTCACTCTTAGATTGATAAACAAGTATTCCTGTCCAGCTCCTCCTTCAGAAGTTTGAATATGTGCTGTCGTCTACCTCTCTGACTTTGCTATCTCAGCAGCAAGGCTTTTGTCTACCCAACCTACTCATCATTACTCTACTCTTCTAGGGGACCTCAAGGATTTGATACTAAATTACTGTTAGATCTGAGAATGTAAATTACCTTCACATCTATTTTTTGCTCCGGGGGTTCTATACACGAACCCAACACTTTAATCAATGTGGGATTTTGTTTGTTTGTGTTTTTTGAAGGCTGAGCAGGTCAGAGAGAGCTCCTTCTAAGAACACCAGACCACAGGAAGACACAGAAGGCCTGACTGCAATGACCTGTGTGCTGCAGATGGATGTTGCACTGGATATACAGCCACATACACCAACAACCTGGCCTTGGCCAAAGAAAGTAAAATGCAATAACTGTGGTTGCAGGAATTCAGCGATACATCATACTTAGACCATGATGTATCCTGATACTTAAGGCATGAGAGAAATGAGTTTAAATTCCCTCTAGCAGAAAAAGAAATTGACCTGTATTGCTTAGAAAAGCTGGATAAACTTTCTGCTGCATTATGAAACAAAAACTAGAGGCAATGTAAGACTGCATCATTCATTACTCTGTGGATGAGCTGCTTCCCCCTCAGTTCGTGGTGCTATATCAAATGCCCAGGGTTATTCTACATGCTTCCCAGCAAGGATCACAGAGATCCTTTGTCAAATCTGGTCCTGTGTGGATGTCCCAGATGTCACTGGACACACAGAATGGCACCAGGGCATGTGTTGAGCAACTGAAGAACATGCCCTTTCCTTCTGAGATCAGGCTGTTGCAGCTGTCTAATAACATGAGACATCAGTTTTTCATTAGGGTGAGGAAGCAAACAGCCTTGTCCTGAAACTTGGCATCAGTTTTGGTAATTTTCACTCATAAGCATTTGACTTGGAGATGGGAATTTCATCTGGTGACCAGTTACACAAACAGAAGTGTAAGTGCTGTGCAGCCTTCTGATGTGTAAATCAAAGCAAACTTGAACCCCACTCAAAACAATCCTCAGGAGTGGCAGGTAAGACATTATTCTTGTTGGTGACTATTACTTGTAGTATGTTGTGTTAATTTAAGGACAAATGATGCCTGGTTATGCATACATCACATGCCAGGCAAGAACACAGAAGCGCACAGTCAGGGAGGTGTTGCCAGTGGGAAAGTTAAATTTAAGGTACAGCCTTATTCCTTTCCATGAAAAAAGTTGGGTTTTTTTCCAGACCCTGAATTCTTTTACTTACTTATGTTAACTGTTACGGACAGCAGGCCTAGTTCTGAACATATTCAAGAAGGTGTAAATGAGAAATAATTTCACTGGGTTGAATTTTGTTTCACTTACACATCAAAGCCAACATTTCTTCTCAAGGTCTTGCTGTCAGCATCCCCTTCAATTGAACATGTGTAGTCTTTGAAACACAGAAGAGCCAAACAAGGCTTTTAAGCAAACCCAGAAATTAGTGAGAGGGTCATTAGACTGTATCTGTATTCAGAAGCTTTTTTTTTTATTTAAAGGAAGACAAATCCTAAATTACTAAAATTAATACAAGATGTTCGCAGGCTTTTCTAGTCACAACATGATGAGTCATACACCAGCAGCTCATTTGGTGTGTCTAAGCTACCTGCCCTTCATTACTGGGGTGCTGTTATTGCATATCGCTGTAACAAGACATTCAGCCTGGCACCAGTGATTGCTACAGCTAAGAATGTCAGCTGATCGCTTAGATAGACTTCAAAGAGCATAATTACTGCCCTTGGGTTACTTTAATCTCCACCTCCTTGGGTGTATGTGAAACATGCCATAACTGTCTTCCTGCTTCTGCTGCGTGGAATTCGTAAGTCATTTCAGTTTTAGAGCACACTTTGCATGTACATAGCACGGGATTGAAGTGTTTCTGGAATTCTGCAGTGGTAAATGGAAGCATGTTCTTGTCAGTCAATTAATCCTCCAGCTGGAGTCTCAGTTTCTTCACCATTTTCTGCAGGGTAAATTGGCCGTTTGAGAAGTGGATGGGGAGAGGCATAAGCAGTGTCTCGCTCCTACCTGAGTGTTTTTATGTTCCCGATGAAGGGAAAGACGCTGCAGCTGTGTCAGGCTGGCAGCACCTGAGTGGTAACCAGATGGGGGGATGATTTAAAAGCAGGCTGGATGGGGCCACTCCTCTCAGGGAGCAGCAGCATGGACTGAGACTGAAGAGGAGATGGTTCTAACTTTTCCAGCACAAAACCTGGATGTTGCAGCCTCAGGAACAAGAGGTAACTGAACCATTTGTTTTTACCCCAGGGCCAAACACCATGCACCTAAACCATTTAGGCAGCACTTGAACCTTTGAGATGCAGATCGACAACTGAGCTCTAATCCCCTCTGACCTTCTTGCCCTGGCTTATGTGGAGTGTAAATTTTGAGCCCAAATAACAGATGTGTGACACCAAAGCCACACAGGAAAGAGGGAAAGGAAGTGTGGTGGGCTCCAGCCAACCTATAAAAGGGTCTCTAAGACTTCCAGGGTGCTCATGTGGCCTTGCCCTCCATGCTGGGAGCAGAAAGGTGTGTGGGTGAGCAGCCAGGAGCATAGCACGGGGTCACACTGCATGTTAGCAATGGTGAGGCACTGGCTTCATCCCAGCACACCGAGTGTCTGTCCAGGGAGCATGGGGAGGGGAGGGGGGAGGGGGTTATGTACTCTGCTGGTGCTGGGAAGTAGGGGTTGCCTGAGCATAGAGGCATACCAAGTGTTAAGACATTCACAAGTGCCTCTCCTTCTGGCTTACTAGGCTGGTTTGGTTTCGTTTTTTTTCTGCAGCCAGGAATGGGTGTGAATGTGGAGAGAAGACAATGCCTAGTAAAGGAGGGGAATGATTTTGGCATAGCAAAGGAGAGCTGCATAGATGCAGGAACTCGCCAGGGACTGAAATTCTGAGCCCAGGAAAAGGAGATGGAAGACTGCAGTCCTAGTAACTTATATTAAAACCTGCTCAGATAAGAAACAGCATCTGAAAAATGTGAGAGATTGTGATTTTATTTGATGTGAGGTGAAAGGAGAGATGAGAACAAAGTTTTTACAAGCAGTTATAGGATTTGTGATGCTGAAGCTCTGAAAGTAGACTAGCACTTGCTTGGTGCTAATAACACACTCTGTTAAACACCAGAAGACAGCTGCACCACTGAGATACCTTGGTGTGGTATATCCTAAACATGCCAGTCTTTCTCCATTGCACAACGGAGAAGTGAGAAGCATGCACCAGTTTTAAGACTGGTGTTTTGTTAACAATATAGCCTTGCAGAAAGGTCCAAAAATAAGTGCGGAGAAATTTACTTTCCCTGTCTGTAATGGGTCACTATGGTAACTTGTTACTGACTTCCTGCAGGAGTCCTCTGTTGTGGGAAAGCTAAAAAGCTCACATTCTTTCATAGCTGTCGTTACAAAAAATGTTCTTGAGACTGAGTCTGCCTAAGCTGTTAGCAAGTTTTTACCAGTGCAAGGCCAATTAATTGGTGCATCTTCAGTTCTTTGAGTACTGGGAGTTGCAAAAAAATACATTTATAGCTTTTTCCATCATACAGGTTTAGCAGGTGGTTTTATTCATGACTGTGCTCCAGTGTGCTGCACTTGACTGGGCACAGAAACTCTGTGTTGCTGGACTGTGTGCATATGGAATTCAGAGAAAACAGGAAAGGTTTTAGGGAACCATTTGAAGACTCTTTCCTTGGACAGTTAGTAAGATGAACATACGGAAATCTGAAAATTATAAAAATGGAACTAATTTTGTATAAAGTATCAGACCAGTACCTCAGGTTTAGGATTTTGCTCTGCTGGATGCTTTCTCTCTATCTGGAGAGCTGAATGGAACATAGGTGCATGTGTGTTAGCAGCTTAATCTTTCAGGTAGTTTCCTGCCATTCTGCCACGAGGCATTTTGCCTCGAGGGATATCTCAGTATGGCATCGTATGACAGACAAGAGATAAGCAGGTTTTTCATCAAGTGATTTTTGATTACCTTTTTTCCGTGTATCTAAAATGAAAGCAATTTGACTGGAAAGTGGAGATCTGCTAATTGCCTCTCAATATGTCATCTGTTTTCTCAGAACAAAATAAATATGTTTATTTTTAGTGTGAATATAAGTCTATAATGGTGACAGCAAGTGTCCTAGGGGTTTAGGGAGAGTCCAAGGTCTCAAATACCCTAAATCGCAAGCCGTGGACAGTCTTCTGTTGGGTCTGAGTACACAAAATTATCTTTAAAATTTAGAGCAGATAAGGCAGAGAAATTGAGCCCTTAAACCTGGGCTTTTGAACTTTTATTTGACCTACCTGCCTTGGGATAAGGCAAAGTCCTGGCCGTGTAGTAGAGCACCCCATTAAAGTTAATTTCAGTTGCCACATCTGCACAGTGCAGCACCACACAGGGGTGCCAGCTTAGTTCCCAGACACTGCTGCAAGAAGACTTCTGTGGCCTCACTTATCTAATAGGTTCATATTGGTTCTAGCTGCAGAGCTGGAGCACTCAGTGCAACTGTGGAGATCTTTCACAGTGGTCTCAGCGTGTCCAGCCCTGCCCATCTTAGAGAGGACCCAAGCCCAGACTCTGGAACATTCCTAGTGGAAGCTATACCTAACCTCCTTCCATAGATCAAAGAAGTTTCAATTCAGAGAAGTTCCAGTTCACAAATCCTCCAGGAAAAATCAAAGTAACAAACCCAACAGAAAAAAAAACCACAATTCTCTGTCAGCTAGCTCTGTATCTATTCTGATTGATATGGAAACTCTCCTAGTTCAAGCTCCCTTTCCTTGTCTTTATCTACTCTGTGCCCTCCTTTGCATAGTTTGCTGATGATGCCCATGAAGCTTCACTATTCAATTGTCTTTAAGGTCCTTACATGTACCTACGTAAATATCTCAAGAGCATTCACTTCCAACAGGCTAGTGGAGTCATTTGCCTGCTATACTGCACAGCACTAAATTCTGAAAAACCCTATTTAACATTATTTTGTCTGACCTTAAATACAGAGACTACCTCTGCTTTGTAAGAGATGAAAAGTGAATAGTCTGAAATAAATGACTTTCAGGAAAAGGTCTGAAACAGATCAGACCACTCGTGGCAGTTCTCATCCTGAGGGATGTCTGTCAGTTGTCTTACAATGTGCTTTTAGAAAGTAAAAAATATTTGGCAGTAAGCTTTAAGTTAAAAGCTCTGAGCTAAAAATAATTCCAATAACAGAAAAAAAAAATTGAAGTAAAACCTGTGAATTAATTACATCAAGAAGAGAATGTAAAGCTTTCCTCCCTGCCGGTGTGTTACAGAATACAGCAGCAGGCACAGCTGGGGAAGAGATTGTCTTTTTATTCTGTATTTGTGCATGACTGGCACGGTAGGGTTAATCACAGGTATGTTCTCTGAGGCTGCATCTAGACTCGTCTGCTAGGAAGCCCTATGGGATCCTAGTCCTCTGATTTCCCAGGTCAAGGAACAGTTAGGGCTCATTTAGACTAACAGTATCCTGGGCAGCACCAAAACAAGCGTGGCCGACGGGTCAGGGGAGGTGATTCTGCCGCTCTGTTACACTCTGCTCNCTGAATGGGAATTAAATTGTGAAAATTTCAGAAATATAAAAAATCTCCTCTGGTATTTCAGGAAATGTCAGTCCATGAAAGAGGATGGAAGGTCAGGCTGGCACTTTGCTGGGGCTTGTAAATTCTGTACAGGAACAGGACACTGGTAGAACACACACGTTCCTACAGCAACAGAAAACAAGTAAATCCAATGTACCAGATGTGAAATCTGGAGATACCTGTAAACCCTGTAGACTGAAGGCAGGTGGTGGGTGTCATGGGAGCCATGGCTTGAAAGGTGCTTCTGTGGCATAGTTACCATACCAACAGAGTAATTATCAGTGGTATAATGTCAAATGCATTTGACATTGGACTGAAGCATCTGTCTTACTAGGAAAGGTTGAGAGAGCTGGGACTATTTAGACTGGAGAANTGGAGTACTGTGTCCAGCTCTGACCAACTCATCACAGAAAAGACACGGACCTGTTGGAGACGGTCCAGAGAAGGGTTACCAAGATGATCAGAGGGCTGAAACAACTCTCCTGTGAAGAAAGGTTGAGAGAGTTGAGCTGGTTCAGTGTGGAGAAGGTTCCAGGGGAATCTTACTGCAGCCTTTCAGTACTTAGGGGGCCTGTAAGAAAGATGGGGACAAACTTTTTAGTAGGGTCTGTTGTGACCGAATAAGGGCTAATGGTTATAAATGGAAAGAGGATAGATTTAGACTCTATATAAGGAATAAATTTTTTTACAATGAGGGTGGTGAAACACTGAGACAGGTTACCAGAGAAGTGGTAGATGACCCATCCCTGGAAGCATTCAAGTTCAGTTTCGACNTATGAGGAAAAACTTCTTTACTGTGAGGGTGGCAAAGCACTGGAACGTGATGACCAGGGAGGTTGTGGAGTCTCCTTCTCTGGAGACTTCAAAGTCTCCCTGGATGCAACCCTGTGTAATGTGCTCTAGGCAATCCTGCTTTAGCAGGCAGGTTGGACTTCCACATCTGACAGTTCTGTGATACAGGGCAGCAGTGGCCAATCTTGGCCACTTGGATCTGTTACTATTCAACATTTTCACTAATGGCCTGAACGATGAAAGTTAATATGCTTATTAAATCTACATCTGGAAAGTAAAGGGGATTTTTGAGGCAAGGGGTTTAGAGACAGCACGTGCACTTAGTCACCCTGTAAAGGCTTGGTCATCTAAAAGATTTAACAATGTACAGTCTGCAAGTAAATCACAAACAGAAATGTGCATATGAAGGCTACTAGCTCAGGCATGAACTGCAAGGACTTCCACAGCACTCCAGCACCTCTGATTTATTATTAAGTCATTAAATTGTGAAGAAATTAACTTCAAGAACAATGGCAAAAGGCTACCTGCTTGAGTTCTCTCTTCTTTTGTTGTCTCCTGGAAATATCTAGAAAGCAATGAAATCAATGCTGTAATATGTGTGCAAAATTATGAAAACAACAGGATTTCATTCCCTGATAGAATTCCCAAATTGATTTGAGTATGCAGAAAACTGCTCCGATTTTCTTCGTGGCAATAATAAAGTAGTGTCTGCAGTAATTTAGCAGGTGTTCACAGCTATTCCAAGTGTATGTAAAAGGTTACCACTTTGATTTAAAAGGTTCATTCAAACTCTTCTTTCACTTTACAGAATTCTTATTGAAGATGAAAGGTTCAAGGTAAGGAGAATAAAGCCCATTTGAATCCAGATGTAATTTCTTTCCAGAGTCTGAGGGTTTTTCATATCTTTAGGACATTCTAATAAGTGCCTTTTTTCTTTTTTCTTTTCTTTTTCCTTTTTTCTTTTTCTTTTCCTTTTTCTTTTTTTCTTCTCTTTTTCTTTCCTTTTTCTTCTTTGTCTTATTTATTTTCTTTTTCTTTTTTCTTTTTATTATTTTTTTCTTTTTTATGTTTGTTTTTCTTTTTCTTTCCCCCCATATCTAACTTTGCTTATCTTGAAAATGAAGTTTACATTCATGGCTACAGTGTTTTCCAGCTGTATTATATCTAAGTCTTATTTTTGTTCAAGAGAGACAAAATACACTACCTTAGTGAACTGGCTGTATCCCACTCTTCCATTCCCATTTTTAACTAATTCTAGTGGCAGACCTGTGTCAGACTGATCAATATAGGAGAATGAAGCTGTTAAACTCCACTTTTCTTGCTAGACTAAGACATACTTTTCCTGTAAGCTTCATGATGTGAATCTGAGGCCATGATAATACAGTGAGTCATACTGAAGGTGAATGAGAGGCAAAGTTAGTTACCAACACCTCTCTACAGCCTTGTCTGGGGATTCTGTGTGTGAAACAGTTAAAATCCTTGTGGTGAGAGCTGTGTGAAATGCTTCTGGCAAGCCTCAGATTGGGTTAAAGATTTTATGACTTCTGTAAATTTTAGCTCATGGTTATCAAAGCAGAGAGGACTCCTCAAACAAGTGATAGGCAGGAAATCTCCTTCCAAAAAACCTTCTCTCTCATCACAGCAGAAACTTAAGCTGTTTTATCTCCATTTCCATGCCTGCAGGATAAAAAGGGGGAAATGCTGACAGAAGGGTGTGATAGGAGTTAAAAACCATAAATGGAGAAAAGCAATTACTAAGAAATCCTTGGAGGTGTGGGTTTCTTTAGGGAAGAAAAGACTTTGGTTAAGAACACAGCTAGTCCTTAAGATGCCCCAGATTGGTTCCCAGGCCTGCTAAAGGCTTCTTGCATAGCATTGGAAGAGACTCTCAGGTCCAGATAGTATTAATTCATCATGCATTATGAGAACCTGATTTTCAAAGGAGACTTTGGAAGGGGCATTTATTCTTTGTGTTTAATTTTCCACGTCTATCAATTAGGAAGCAGCTAATCCTGCCTGTTTCCACAGGAACATTGTGCTGTTAATGGCTTGCATTTGGGAGAAGTGCTTAGATAAGACAAAGAGAGTTATTACCAGTAGGCGAAGAGAGAAAACACTAGTCACTGCAGTCCATCGATTTCTAAATATGTCCCAGAGATCTTATTGTTGTGTACATTAAAGCTTTAGAAGCAAAATCTCCCTTTGTTTGCTGAGCACAGTATATGTGACGGAGATGTGAGTTCATGAAGTTCATTCTTCAAACACACAATTTGCTGAGTGTCTAGTAATTTGCCTTCTGCTATCTGATGGGGATTTCTCATTTTAAGAGTTAAATTGATTCAATCAAGGTAAAAGCAATCATGCACTTTCTTCTGTTTCAAAGCAAGTTATTCCTCCTCCATTTTCTTTCTATCAGCTAAGACAGTGGACTGCATGCAGTCTTATTTCAGCATTTCATAAGGAATCAAACCCTGCTCTGTCTTCTGCCTTTTATTGTGCCTGCCTTTCAGGAATAAATGACTGAGAAAAGGGCATACAGGTGGTCACCATGGAGAGAATCACAAAAAGGGACTAAGAAGAAACTCTGTTTGTGGTCTGAAAAGGGCACAGACATAAGATTTCTGGGGCAGCAGGCACAACGAGGGAGGATGCAGTCACTTGGGGCAAGAGATGGGAATTCAGGACTGGAGTAGGATGCCTGGGTCGTTCATATGACCAAATATTCTGTGTAGAAGGACTCAGTTGTTACATGAAAAATGGGGTTTGAGGGGGAAATCTATTTCTGCTGATGGGTGAAATGACTCCTATTATCAGAAGTAGGAGCTGGGCATGAGGGTTTCATTCACAACACCCTGGAGTCCCAGATACTTTCCCTTTGAATTACAAGTGAGACCAGAGATAGAGTTGTTAAGGTCATTGTTTCTGATGGAAAATTTAGTGAAAAGTTCTTTGCTACACAGCTCGGCTAGATTAATTTCAGAAGGACAGTGCACACCTGAACAGACTCTTTCAGAGCTGTAAGGTTTTACCTTTTTTTTTTGCATGGACTTGTAATTTTCAAAATTCATTTGCAATTCTTTTGGTTCATATGGGACTTAACAGAGGACTGCAAAGGTTTCTTCAGAAATTAGGAATATCATTCCAAGAAGAAGGATTTCTCAAATTAGTGGCATTGCTTAACATTTTTCTTTTAGTTTTTTTGGGTTTGTTGTTTGTTTGTTTTTTTTTTCCCTCAAGGCACTTTCTTTAAATGTTATTTAATATAAGACAAGATCAGACACAACCATGAAACTTCGCTGACAGTTTTAGCTTTTAGCCAGGTGAATAGGCTGCAGAGTCACCGGCTGATTTTCTTTGCTAAGTAGTAGATATGGTCTGTGTTTCTCAGCTTCAGTCCATGCAGAAGATTGTGCTGAAACATTTCAGGTGATGTAGTTTTATAGGTATTTTGAAACTAACACTTTCATTGCACTTTATTAAATCTTGTGATGCTACTGAGGCAGGGCTTGTCTTTATTCAGAAAAATTATAATTTTGCCATGGTAATTTATTTAAACCTTTTAAATCACCTTCACATTCCATAGAACTTGGTCACAATGATCCCCAAATTATGGAAGTAGTCCTCATGTAAAGTGTTTTGTTTGGATGTTTTTTTGTACCATAAACTGTTTTGTTCCAGCAGACAGCTTTCTGGAGTGTTACTTATCTTTCTAGAAACATCAGATTTGTTGTAGAGATGATATATTGCTACATTGAAATATAGGGCACGGAGAAAATGATCTTTTTCTTCTGATATATCTCTTTATATAAGCAGTGTTGTCATGACAACTGCAGAGCAGAGTTGCCTCTCCAGTAGCAGACGCATGACTAAGGGCCTTTGTCTTATTGATGAACGTGTCCGCAAATCTCAGTCTCTCAGCAACAGAAAACACAAATACCATCCCACTCAATTTATTCCTACTCACAGAACTTTCCATGTAAATGTCACATTACTTATAAACAGGGCAAACTTTTGATTCTTCCGGCACTTTGCACTTCACAGCCAAAGCAACTTTGCAGGTTACACATGGATGAAGAAACAGCAATAGAGGGAAGAGAGGAGGAGCTGCCCACAACCTTCTTCATGGTGTGATATAGCAGATACCTCAATGCATGATGCTGATGGGGTGAGGGAACCTACCATTCCTTTAGGTTCTCAACGAGTCTACCCCAATTTTGGGGTGAAAACCTGTGGCAAGAATGTGGATAAAACAATAGGTGCACTAAGTTCCAGAAATAGAAGCCTAGAGAATTAGGTTCTTTCCTCATCTCAGGGAATGATTTTATGCCTGGTGATCACATACCTCGTGTCTCAGTTGTGTCACTCTAAGTCTTGGGGCAATATACCTTCCTCACTCTCACATCAATATTTTATTGATGTCTGTGAGATATTCTTCCAATGAAAAGAAGCACAGAGTGCAATCAGCATTAGCCAGTGGCAGAGAGGGAGCAGGAAATGAGCTTATGTTGCATTTAACTGAGCTACTGTGATGTCCTGCTGTCTCACTGAACTGCGGTGAAAGGCACAGTGCATTGACACAGGGCTTGGAGAAATGGTGAGATTGTAAACTCATGAGTTAGTGACACTTTCAGATGTTTCTTAACATTAGGTTTCCATCAAACAGATCTCTATTAGTCTTCAGTGTATGACCTGTTGTAGCAGGATGCAGTGCTCTGGGTCCATGTGTAATACAAGCAAAAACACAGGCTCAGAACTGGATTCCAGTGAACTATCCTACAAAGCCATTTTTTATTTCACAGTTTCCTGCTAGCATGTTCAATATTAAAATGTGACACTGATTTCTACCATATAATCTTTTTTGGATAGCAGTCTAGAAACTTCTAAAATATGTAGATGCTGCTGACCTTCAGCTGTCATTGCATGTGACTTCACTGTAGCATTAGTTTGTTTATCTTATTGTTTCATGGCCTTCAAGCAGTTTTCTATGGCTGTACAGACTGCTAACTTTTGGAATTGTTGTACTGTATTTCACATGAGTCTTGACTAACACCTTTTGATTTTAACAAACATAGATGCCTGCATCCAAGAGACTCATATTATTCTCCTTTAACAATCAACAGAGAGAAAAAGACACCTCTTGCTTTCCACAGACTGTAAAGGAAGCCAAGAGTGACTAGCTGTGCATATTGGTGCTACACATGAGGTTAACTCCATCCATAGCATCACACTACAGCGAAGAAAAGGATCTGAGGGACAGCTGTGAGGGTGAAAGAAGCAAAGTACTGCATGTCAGCCAAACTCTGCATGAGTTCACCACTTGATAAAGAACTGGATGCTTTTTTGATATTTGCCACTTAAAAAAAAAAAAACCTCTGCCAAAGTAGATATTTTATTCTGTATCATTTATAATGGGTTCTGCATTTTCCTAATGCTTCCTCTGCACTTTTCTAGCTGGAAAGCAAGAGCTTAAGTAATTACGGGAAGTGCATAGCTGGGGCAGGTGTGCCAAGAACTGGAACATTTCTGGGCTTGTCTGGCTATGAGGCCCATGTCTTGTTCCACAAGGACCAGCTCTTATGACACCCGAAGTGCCAAAATCAGGAGTGGAGGCCTCTCTGTTCTAAGTAGAATTGTAGTTTCCCCCAGTTTACAAAAATTTAATGAATCTTGAACCTTGTGTGGACTTTGTAGAGGGAAAAGTGCCAACAACAGCTTTGAGGATCCCATGGCACCTAAGAACATTGCATCTGGCAGGACAGAATAGCTTTGAGATCATTTATGTTGTCAAGTTGATTTATTTACCTCTCATAAACACTGAAAGGAAACATTTCTAAGTTTAGATCTTTATGAAAAACCTCCAGAATCCATCTTAGACATGTATGCAAATGAAGATTTATATTTTGGATATGTTGTTTGATCACATTGCAAAGAAATACAACATCCTTCGTCCATTTCAGGAAAGCAGTGACAAACCTTGCAGGAGATAAAATGCAGAATGCTGTCTGAGAAGTCACTGGCTACCTTTTTTCTCAGGCAACATTTTCTTAAGCAGTCCTTTGTATTTTGAGCTTCACTTTGAGTAGTTTACAGTCACTGGCTACCTTTTTTCTCAGGCAACATTTTCTTAAGCAGTCCTTTGTATTTTGAGCTTCACTTTGAGTAGTTTACATTTGTTGATCAATCACTACTGCCCTTGATACTTTATTAATATGCTGCTGGGGAAACTGTACATCAGATACACTCCGAATCTGGATGGATCCGGGTGGCTACAGCCTGGTAATGCAGGAGCTTATGGCCTCCCTGTGGTGTTGAAATGAATTAAGATCCTTTCTGTCCCACTCTCCATTTTCAGCCGCAAGGCAAGGTGCTGCTCAGGAGTACAGGGAAGGGGCTCACACTGTGACAGGACTCTGTGAATAGTCTGTTGGTCTCTACACTGCTTCTGATGCCAGAAGGCAGCTTTAGCAAGGCACAGACCATCAGGGAACTGAAAAGCTCACAAAGCTGCTTTTCATTGGTATTACATTGTAATAGGGGCCAATATGGGCTATTTGACCTGCTCTGTCACCATGGAAGGGGAAAAAAAAAAAAAGGAATTTGTCAGTCTAGGCCTCGGTCCAGTTTGTTTTTTCCCCCTAGAATGATAAAATGGCCACACTTTGCCTGGGGGCCTGCAAGCTGCACAGCCAGGCTAGGCCCTCTCTGTCAACCATCAGGGAAATTTCCAGGAAGGAATTTTTTTCACTTGGAACACCAATTTTCAGAAAAAAAGTTGCCGTGTGTGGGCAGAATCACACTTTCCACCCTAGCAGCCCACCAGCCAGGCAATGGGCCCAGCATGCCCAGTCACCATAGAAATGGCCACTGCCTGAGGCCCACTGGCCTCTGCCTCTCCCTTTCCCCTCATCGCAGCCCTCTTTCACAGGGCTTGACACACAAAATACTGTTAACAGGGATCTGTCTGAAGAAAATAGTACCATACAGCAGTCGAGAAGAGGCTCAAGGGAGAAGCTCTAATTGATTTCTTATTTCACATGGTCTAATTACAGTGATTAGATGAGGCTGGGTACTGAGGAATGCTGCGAAAGGTGGCAGGGAGATGGTGCCCGGTGGCTGCACAGGCTGAGGCAGGACTGCTGGCACACCTGGTGACAGCAGAAATTTTAGCTGTGTTTCCATGGAAGCAGCACCATATAAAGCAGTGCTTTGGAAGGCTCACTGCAAAATCTATATCTCATATCTATGTGGCTGTATCATTTATTGCTATACTTATATGGTCAGAACATGTCAGGACTGGGAATTTATTTGATTTTTTTTCCCCTCTAGGAAATATTTTTCCATTTATATACAGTATCTTCTTTAAGCTAGTCAGAAGATTCAAGTTATCATGATGGCAGTGTAATTTTATGCTGCTGGAGCACTGCTCAGTACAAAGTACAGAAATGGCCTTGTCAGATGCTGGGTCTCCTCTTCCCCTTCATTTCTGAGATAAGGAGGGCTGACTACCTCAATTTACATGTCTAATTGGCTTCAAATTGGTAGTTTATTTGTGTAGTGTGGTGGACAACTGAACTCTGTGTGCAAGGCAGAGAGAAAATTTTCTGCCAAAGAAACAGCTATAATTAGAGATTTTCCTTATTCTATGTAGCTCCTTGAGGAAAAAGATCTAAAACTGTGGGCATGTGATTTCATGTGTAATTTGGATTGCAGGTATTGTTTGTGCAGTGTGATTACACAGGAAAAGATGTTTCAGCATGCCAGCACTGCCAATATGTAATTAACACAAATTAGGTATGCAGGTTGAAAGTGGAGCCACTTGCAGGAGCCAGGCTAAAATCTGCTTTTACACACCATGTTATTTCCTTCTGCTCTAAATCACCTTCTGCTCCTTGATTTTAATAAGAACCCCATTGGCATGGGAAGCCTGTGACAAGAGCAAAACTTAGAGAAAGATTGGAATTTATCGTGAGAGTTTATGGAAAACAGTGGGCCCATATAAAAGAAGGATTCAAGGAGCACTCACTTCTGCAGTCTGCCTGAATTGGCTGGGTTTTCTTTGTAAACTTATGAACGCGAAGTCTAAAATGCTCTGGCAGCTACTGATAAATGACACTGCTGCTTCTCATCTGATGAGCCTTAGGAGGTCACTTATACATTGGGAGCTTAGCTGAGGAGTGTTTCTGCCTTAATGGAAAACAGCTGCAGAGGCAAACCTGCCAAAGCTGAGTATGATAGCTGCAAAACTGCACTACATAGGGTAATTATGTACTTCTGGAGGAAGCCAACAAATAGAAAACCCCTTCCTTAAATGTCCCCAGGGCCTCAAACAAAATGATGTAAACTCTGAAGCAGATGACTGAAGTTTCCAATCCCACCTCCTCTAGCAGGAGCCCAGCAGGGAGAAGACAAAACAATTTCTCAGGTGAGACACACTATGTGGATATGTGGGAATATTTATTTACACTGCTGAAATACACACCAGGTGTAAACTCTCCCACTGAGTTGCACACTGACTAAGGAAGCTCTGTTACTGAAGCATTAACAACAAGCAGAGGAACAGCAGGAACTACATGGGGAGGTGATGTGATCAAAACTTAATCAGCTACAGTTATCACTCAGTGATATCTGCCTGCTGTCTGTAAGTATGCTTGTGCCAGCTGCAGTAGCTCAGGAGGAGACCCGGTAGTGGGAGTCAATCCAATGGGTTTGGCCAGTGGACATGAGTGGAAGTCTCTGACAGTGGGGGGATGTGGAGAGCTGGAGAGAGCAGGGAAGAGGAGTTGAATCAACAAGCTATGCCTGTGAACAACTCAGAGGCGATGTTGGAGGCAACAGTGGGGTGAAAGAAGTCACAAGTTTTTCCCCTTCATTTAGTAGAAGACTTTTACAACCTTCAGTGGGTGAAGCAGACTGTCTTACTCAATAGTTATCCCTTGGCTAAAGATATGTATCAGGACTCTATCCTCTTAAAAATAATGTGCTGACTTGATGGACATGGCCATGCCATATCTCATACGGTCATGTTCTCCTCGCCAGTGAGCTGCAGGCCTCTCCACGCTCCCTTGCCTGCTGTAAGCAGCTATACACAGTGAGCTCAGGAGAGGCTGAACCCTCCAGTGCACCCTGCAGCAAATGTGGAACTCCATTTTCTTCTCAGCATTGCACCTCAAGGTGGTTCTGTAAGCAACAAAAAACTGAATTTAAAGGGCTTTTCTTCATCCTTCTTTAAGCAGGAAAAACTGTGTGACTGGAGAAACAGTCAATAAGAAACTCCTCTCGCTGCCAAGAGAAATGTCAGTAGGAGCCAATTTTCTTCACTGTGAGGATTGTTAGTGCTGTCCACCCAAACTGGCCATACCAGCAGCAACACTCAAAAAACGTTTAGAATCTCTTCTAGCATTGTAACAATCACAGTGATCCTATGACAAAAAGCAATTGTACATAATGTGAAGTGTAAGAGAGCACAATGGAAAATCACTGCTAGTGCCAAAGGCCAAGATGACCCCTGACTGGAAACAACTGACTTGTAGTTTTAAGGACAAAAGCTAAAATACTATTCTGCAGCAATTCCTTTGGTTATGTCATGAAATACAGACAAGTGCAGACAACTATGGCCTCAGTATAGGCTGTTCAGAAGTATCAGGAGCATAATATAAAAACAGAGTAGGATTTGTTCCAGTGAACAGATCTGTGATAAACTTTCACAAATTCATCCATAACACCCAGAGTATGAAATAAGAAAATTCAGATAAATTATTATTTTCAATCTTCTGCTCCATTTGCCTGATACCTCTTAAAAATTATTAGTAGCTTTCCTTGTCTGGTTACAATATCTCATAATCCGTGTAATCTGTAGTAGCCTATAAAATCGTCAGTGCAAAAGAATAACCTTCAGAAAGATTCTGAGTCTAGAAGCATGCTTCTTTTTATGCATTATGTTGTAACTGCTGTTTCAAGTTTGTAAGATGTTACCTGAAAAACTCAGCTTGCTTCCCGTTGTACAAATACCTGCAGACCTATTACTGAGTGTAATTTTATTTTATTGCTCACTTACTCCAGTCCTGGAATAAAGGTGGTTTAATAGACACTTCCAGAATGCAGCTCTGTCTCAAAAAGGACTGCAGGACAGAGATCAAACTCTCTTCATCTTCATTATCCTGGAACAGTCGCAGTCCATATGCAGGACACTGCAATAAAAGAAAAAATCCACAGACTAACCTACCAACACCATCAGGCATATTTTCCTGTTTCTTCCTAGACTAAGAAATTTGTAAAATCGTGGTTTCCGATACTATCTGGTATTACAGGCTATAACCAAGTGCTTATTAATACTGTGCTTCTGGTTTGCTGCTGTGACCATTTTCAGTCAGAGTATAAACAAACAGCAAGTTTGTCAGACTGACATTATGGAAAGAAATCCCTGTCATCGCTTTTTAGAAAAAGATTCTGAGCTTATTTAGTTTTGCAGAGGTGATTTTGCAGATTCTTTCTGCCCTTTTTTATTTCTCTACAATTTGATGGTGATGACTGAAGTTTGTCAAAAAAGGCAGTGTGTTTGTTTAGGTCAAGGGTAACCCATGGGTGGCAGAAGTACAACTGCCTTTTCCACCAGGCAAGTCCTACTTGATTAACCTGATCTCCTTCTATGACAAGGCAGCCTGCCTAGTGGACGAGAGAAAGGTTGTGGATGTTGTCTACCTAGACTTTAGTAGAGCCTTTGAGACCATTTCCCACAGCACTGACATGGAGAAAGTGACTGGTCATTACTTGGATGGTGTACACTTCACTGGATAAAAAATTGTCTGGATGGCTGGGCCCAGAGAGTTGTGGTGAATGGAGTTTAATCCAGTCGGCAGCCAGCCACAAGTGGGGTTCCCCAGGGCTCTGTAGTTAGGCCGATTCTGTCTAACCTCTTTATGAATGATCTGGATGAGGGAAAAGAGTGCACTCTAGGTAAGTTTGCAGACAATGCCATGTTAGGTGGGTGTGTTCATCTGCTTCAGGGTAGGGAAGCTCTACAGAGGCATTTGGACAGGCTGGATTAATGGGCCAAGGCCATGCACTTGGGTCATAGCAACCTCTTAAACTCACAAGTCCAACCAACTCTTTGTAGTCCCTTGATTGTGCAGACAGGAAATTAAATAGTGGTAGTGAATCTCATGCAGATAGTTTGGAGAATCATAGGTGTTTGGCTATGATCCCTGCTTATGGTACAGTTTGAGCCATGGGCTATCAGTTGCTTGGGAGACTGTAGAACACTTTCAAATGCAACTGCTAAAGATAGTATTGACATACTTAATGGGACTTCTTCAAATGTATGAATAAAATATTAAATAATGTATGTAAAAGTAAGCACTTCAATGGAACTGATTTAATCATAGAATCATTCTGCTTGGAAGAAGACTGTTAATCCAGCACTGCCAGGTCACCACTAAACCACGTCCCTAAATGACCCTGTTGAAGAAATATTTGTATCTGGTTGCAATACAGTGGCATTGCTGAAATGAAATGAGAGAACTGATATGTGCATTAGACTTTTGACAGTACTTGGTGTGTTTCCCTGAAATGTCTTTGTTCCAACAAATGGGTCTCTTCTAATGAAAAAAGATGTGCCATGAGATTTTCCCATCACTTCTCATTTCATGCCTCTAACTCTCCTATGAATTTTTGAAAATTTCTCTTGTATTGTTTTATTGCAGAAACATTTTTTGTGCTATAAAAGATATAGAGGAAAGACAGCTTTTCCATGAAGCAATTGCTTTAAAAGCATTGTGAGGTTTAATTTAAGGAAGAACTCATGAGGTTGTGTATGTGCCACCCAGTAGCTAGCAACATGATGCATGAAGAGTGTTTCCTAAGAAGTGACAAATTGTTGTGTGGGTTTTTTTGTTGTTGTCCCTTAAAGATGAAGGGATTTGTTTGCTTTATGTAGGCAAGATACTAAATTTGCTAGTAATGATTTAAATTTTCAGTTGCTGAAATCTTTCCAGCATGTGTTGAGCCAATACCATGTCAGACAGACCTGACAGAGGCTTGGGCAAGGCTGACTGCTCACTCTAGACGCGGAGTGGGGTTACTGCAAGCTAGATGTATAACCTCATATGTGCTGCTCCTGCCCCGACTCAGGTATCACTTTGTATGGTTCAGTGACTTTCATTATTGCCTCTGATTCTGTCTTAATTAGTTTGTAAAGGAAAAGAAGAGTTTTGGGGAAAGAAATTTTACTCTTTCTATTCTCTAAAGGCTCTAGTGATGTCTGTGGAAGGATGTCTGTGGAAGGGGACTTTGGGACAGTGAAGCAAAATCTTAATGACTTCATGAAAGATGTGTTCTGCGTGTTGCTCTTGTTGCCCCTAAAGCATAGCAGAAGTCATGCAATGCAGCATCCAACCTCCTCTGCAACTTCTGTGCAGGTAGAAACTGGAAAATAACTTAATGTCCCTAAAGGTAACTGTGGGCTTGCGGTCAAAAGGAAACAAGTAGTGACATCTTTGAAAGCTTGAAGAGCAGCTAAAATCAACAGCTGGGTCTTCAGCTGGTGCAAACAAGAATGGAGTGATGGAGTTTGATGGGCTGGCTTTGCAATCTGATGGAATTCTTTTATTTTTTTTAGAGCTGCTCTTTGCTCTCAAATGATCTGCTTAAAATGGTTAAACAGCGGACAATAAGGGTCAGAAACTCCATTAACAGTCAACTAATTCTTAATTCTTGCATGTAAGTTGTGGTTACTCACGTGTGCAATCATCTGCCCAGCTTTTATTCACAGAAGCACACTGTGACCTGTGTTCATAACCATTTTTCTGTGCAAAATAGCATGTCTGCTTTTGACAGCAAGCTAATAAAGTTACCTATAAACAAGAACACTTGAAAATTACATTACAGATTAAGGATATTTTAAAAGCATAAACCCCAGACTTTGTCCCCTGTGTTTATTCAGGTACCTGTACTCACTGTTTCCCTCCCTCTTCTTCAGTGCAGAATAGCTTTGAGTTTCCTGTTTATTCAAGGAAGCATCATTGCCAGCAGCTCAGGATGGACCGATTCATTCATGCATCAGGGAGAAAAATGTCTATCTTTACATGAATTCTAAGTTTTCTGTGGATTAAGGAAGAATCTTCTTTGCTTGATGAGGTAGCTGGGCACCAAATGATTTATCAGTTCTGGAATTCCTCCTCTTGATGGAGATGACCTATCTTCCCAATAATCTTCCTGGATTATTCTTTTTCCTGTAAATTTAGGATAAATTTAGGTTGATTGGATCTTCAAATGTGATCAAATATGAAAGTTGTTTTCCTCCTTTAGAGGAACTTCTACAATTAATTTTTATCAGGATTCATACTATGATGCTACGTTTCAAGTCAAAACTTGAAAAAATACTTTTATAAAACAAACTCCATTAAACCCAGTCCCTCACCACTCTGCCCGTACATGCAGGACTTCATATGCATTTTGTGAAGTAAATACTCAGTGAAGTAAATATTCAGAGCTGCATCAGGATTTGGTTGATGTCATTATCTCTCTCTCACAGCCATGGAAAGACTGTGCCTAAATATAATTCAAGATAATTTTAAGGAAAGAAGTAGCACCTCATTTAATTGCCTTGGTGAGCAATAGCTGGCACTTATACCAGTCAGAGATGGTATAACTTGATTCTCCTCTACATGTGCTTCACATCAACATCTTTACAACTGATCTCAAGGCAAGAGTAAGGGAGCAGAGAATATAAGCATCCAGCCTCCTGCCACCCAGCAGGGAAACTTAACTGCTATGGAAACAAGAGCAGTTTAGCGAAAAGAGAATTTACTGGGTAGGTTTCTACAATCTGCCTGACATTTTACAGATGTATGGGGAAAAGAAGTCAGAAACCATTGAAGCATTACCACATCTTTTTCTGCATTTATCTGCTGATGGATTAGTTAGGAAAGGGTTTGCATGCAATAAAAAGACCTTGACATGAGGCTCGTGTTCTTGTACTGTGGAGCAGCACCGCTGTGCCTGTGCAAGTCTGGGTCCCACAGCCCAGTTATCTTACAAGCCAAATAAACTTAGTCTGACGTTTACTCAAAGAAAAACCCCACCAAAACAATTATTAGTGCTTCAAGGAAAATAAATGGTGAGCTTTGTTAATGCATTCAACACTTGACTATGATTTGGTTTCATCTGGCAGTGCCATTTGGAAGAATGAACCGTTTCTGCCTCTTTTTCCCAGACAAAATTGAGAAGCACCAGCCATCTGGAAAGAAACTTCAATTTCATGATTTCCAGAGCAGAACTGCAGAAGTGCTTGAATAACCTTCAGAGAAACAGTGACTCTCCTGTATGCTGGTGTGAAGCACATTTCTGATCTGTGATATTTGTCACCAGTGTTTGGCAGGCTGGATTATTTGTGGACTAGTTATCGCATTATTCACCTCTCTGCACCACAGCTGCCACCCTCCCTTTACAATGATGTAAAGTGAAATTGTGCCATCAAGGTTGTCATAACGTAAATAGATTTATGAAGAAAATAATGCCAGCTGTCAGGAAAGACCTACGTACCTGTGCTCATGCTCATCATGAGCGATGAGATTTGGTTTTCTGCCTTTCTTGTATGTGCACAATTCTGAAAGTGACTTGGCCAATAATGTGAAGTACTTGCTGTCTTATATGCAAAATTCAAAAGATACAGGGCATCCAGATATGCTTCCTGGGTAGCATCGCACACACTGCTTTCTATTAACATTTGTTAAAACCAGAACAAAAAGCCTTGCAGAAAATTTCATCAAGAAAGATTTATAATTCTATATGCAATCAACGTGACGTATGAAAAATATTCTCTGACACTTGCGTGGGAAATACAAGTAAATTATGTGAGCAGAGGAACCTGCCACGACACAGCGTGAGAGAGTAATCCAATACAACAAATGAAGCTGCTTGTAAGTGGGGAGGAAGATACAAAATGTGTATATGGTACCATCAGACAGCTAGGGCTTGGTTTGGGTGCATAAGCACAAGAACCTGTTTAACTTAAGAATAATGTTTAAGGTACCTTATGATATGCTGGTCATGCTCAGTTTTAGCTAAGCAAGTGGCTATTAACTATCTAGAGCTAGGTAAAATGCTTTTTACTCCTGTAAACCCCAGGAAATGGAGACCATATGAACTTCCAATAAAATCACATGTATCTGCCATTGTTTGTGAGAAGAGGGGATAGCTTGTGCAAAGTATCACTAAATCTCATGTGTTTCCAAGCTAGAGGGAGTCAAATTCTCAAATAATTTGATGTGGTAAACTATCTGTACTAATTTTTCTACCTAGACATTGCTGCTAAACTGATAGTGCCCTCAAAACCTACACAGAGAGTAGATGGATATTACTTGGCTATGTTCCTTGTATTCTCACAGGCAGCTCTAAAAGAATTATTTTCAGGCTCTTGCTTCTGAGAAATGAGGTGCAGAGATGTTTCTGAACTTCTGTAGTTTTCTACTCACTGATCATCCAAACACTAACAAGTCAGAACCCGCCACAGTCTTTGAAGAGGGGCTCTAACCTTACCTCTGTTTTATAGCGTTATAAACAGAGACATAATAGAGGATAATGACCTGTCAAGTTTAATCTTCAAACCTGAGACATAACTCCCATGAACGCTCTTTTTTTTCCAGCAGATCTCTTCTCTGAAGTCCGGGAATCTTCTGGCGACAGTGAAGCCACTGCCACATGTCTTCTGCTAGCTGTGTTGGGGTGAGTGTTGTCGCATTTACCTGTGCCTCTGATCTGCTGCTTGTTCCTCCCCTGCACCCTGCTGGCTCTGTGAGCTTTCTGAGGCAGAGGCTGTTATTTTGTTCTGTGCTCCTCCAGCAAGCAGCACAATGGGACCCTGGTTCATGGCTGAGGTTAAAAGGGGCACAGTACTACATGCAATAATGTAGACAATTTGAATCCTGAGTTACACCTTCACATTAGGGGAAGAACCAAAAGCCCATTGCAGAGGCCTGAACATCTGTCTGCTTTTCTTAGTGACGTGCACGTAGGGAGTATGGAGGTTGGGTTTACTGCAGAATGTCTGGCATGCTATCGATGGCATATTTATTTATTTCACCAGGCTTGGGTGATTTTCACCTAAGTGTGATTAACATGATCCTTTGAAAAGGAGCCAGTGTATTGGGCCTAAAAAGGACTTTGTTCCTCTAGGGCTAGACATTGTCTGACACAAGCTCAAGAGAACTTAGCTGTCAAATATGGTTCATGAGAAAGACAAATTCAGAAACAGCTTCCATGGTCTGGACCACAGTTGCTCTTGTCGAGGCTCAAATGCTCAGTATTATTTTATTTGGGTCCTTATTAAGTACCATTATTTACAGGGTATTTTTTGTTTATTTATGAGTTACCCAACAGCACTAACTTTGTGCTGAACTTAGACTAAGTTGCAGCCCCTTGAAGGGCCCTATACCATGACATAGTATTTTCTTCTACGTTCAAGTCTACGTGAATTCCTACCATCTTGTCACAAACACAGCCATCAGTCCTGGGTCCAGTCCACATCCCAGGGACAGTGTTACAGGATCACACATGTGACATTCAGTTGCTTGAAACAACTTCTCACTCAGCATCAAAGACAAGACAGGCACTTAGATACATAATCAAACTAGAGGACAGATGATTTCCTGCATCACTGTAAAAATACCAAGGTCAGACTTATTTCCCAAGTGTCACTGTAATTACTAGGTACAAGTGATCACGACTGTACTCATAAATACTTGAAATAAAACTGTAGTCCTGCCTTACGTGAAGATGGTGCTCAAAAATTTGGGAGCTAGATGCAAAGAATTCCCCAAGTTCTTTCTGTAGCCTGGATAGAGACAATGACTCCTGGGCTAAAGGGGTATCGCAGGTACCTACAGTTAGATGTGTTCTTCTCAGGTACATTCACCTTGTGGATATTGAGGGAGCATCAGGAAACTCGACCTTCTGGCTCAAGTCAGTCCATATGAACCCTCTCCTACACCTGCTCAGTCTGTCTAGTAAGGCAGGGGAACCATGTACTTCCTGTTCATTTAGATCTTGCTTCTGGTCCATAGTGGGGCAGCTGGCGTTCCGTTTGTTAGTGTGCTTTCCCTGTAACTCCTTCTCCTGTTTATTAACCTTTCTTAGCTTCACCCCTGCATGGTTAACACTCTGTGCTTGAGCTTTACGGGATCAGGCCCCAGGAACAACTGTGCTTAATATATTAAATCCAAGCAACTTGCTAGAATATGAATGCCACTGAGAAGCTGCTACTTAGCAAGTTCATGAGACATCATGCTTTAAATATTAAGGACATGAAGATCAATGAAACATAACTTGCAGTTGTCAACAGGCCCTGGAGAAACATGACAATACTGTCCTTGTCCTGTTAATGAGTCATTCTTCACTCTTCTTCCCACTATTACAGAATGAATAATTGATTGCAGTGCATATTTCTTTCCAGATCTTGCCTGCTGTAAGTTTCAAATTATTAGTTTATAGGAAAGAACAAGCTAAGGGAAGCCATTCTTAGCTGTGGTGTAGTGGGATGTGAATGTTGTGCCTAGTTAATCAACTTGCTATGCATCACACTCCTGCCACCTGTACTACTGAGGCAAGGCTTAACAACGCCTTGTGTGGAGCAGATACTCATGTCTTCTCTCAAGTGAGGACAAAGAAATAAGCAAACCAAGATGCCCATGAGATTACAGGCCCTTTTGAGCTTTACATCTCGTGTAGATCAATGCACACACCTTAGTAGAGACTTGCATGGTATGATGTTCTTTATCACCACGATCGCTTTCTTCACAGGCTCTCTAAGGGGAACCCAAATGACTGTTGTCCTACTGTTAGCTAGATTTTCTTCTATACATCTATATGCCTCCTGCATAACAGGACATTTTCTGTGTTTGTTTTTGATGTCAAAGTCTGAACAATTATTGCTGTGTATTCTTGATCAAAATATAGGCTTATAACCTCCTAGAATTTAAGAAATGACATAAATGAACTTAGTAATATTATGCACAGGTAAAAACTTTGAAGCATCACGACTATAATTCTCATTTGTCTTTTTCTTGTCGTGTATGTCATACTGAAAATTTAACAGAGCTCCAAATATGAAATATTTCAAAAATGCATGACTGAGGATGGAAGTATTCAGAGGTGTTTGCTCCGTATGCTAAAGTGCAGGTTTGCCCCAACTCTCACGCAGAGGCATTCAGTTTTACTGCTCTGCAGACAAACCAGGACCCTGTTCATTTAAGGCCAAAATCTCCTAACAAATCTAACTGCAGCCATCTCAGCCAGTTGGAGAATTAATCAAATTAGGCACATAGCATGCACTAAAGGCAAAGAAAATGCAGTAAACCTTAAAGAAACATGGGGGCATCTAAAAAGTGATTCATCTCACCTTAACATGAGGAGTAGAAGAGTAATGCATATAGCACAAATCATCTTTTGCAAAGATCTGTTAGGGATAGCTGTGAAGTTCAGACGTTATGAGGTGAAGTGAAACATTGTTCATCTCACGCTGTTTCCTGGCTCATCCTTTTCCCATCTAAAGAACTGTCAGGACAGTTTTCCATGAATGTGGTAAGACCATTGGAAAATAAGTCTTTAGATAAGAAGTTGAAAACCTCTTTATCAAATAAATAAATAATACAAAACAACAAATCACTCTGTTCTTCTGGCTAGTCATGTATGACCTAATTCAGCCTATCCTACTTCACCGTGGAGCAGTAAGTTACCAATATGTATTCAAGAACCAGTTAATTTAATTTGTAACTGTTGAAAAATCAGTTCTGCTCAGTAAAACTGCAGATCAAGTTGATGCTAAGGTCGCAGAAGCAATGGCTACGTGCTGGGATGGTTACAGCAGTCATAGACAAAGCCAGTGTGCCACTCGCGTGCCTGAAGTGACATGAACAGAACAAAGCTGTGCACAGCTCAGACAGAATGCCTCTCCAGGAGCTGACAGCTGTTAGTGTGAATCTTCCACCTCTAGAAAATCTTTGAATGGCACTGCTATGTGTTCAAGACATTTCTTGTATTATGAAAGTTCCTTCTTTGTTTCTGGTGTGGTTAA
>VWZY01007782.1:538370-554620 GCA_013399075.1 Chloroceryle aenea | reverse complement strand
CGCGGCACCTCTGCGCTCCAGCGTGTTCTCGGGCCGGTTTTCACCTTCCACCGGCACCGATGGAATCAGGGAACTTTCAGGGGCAGGTGGCAGCGCTCCAGTGTTTGGCGGTTTTTTGGGCAATGGTGCCTGCTTTACAGGTTCCCAGCTGGAAGCCGAAATCCCGCTAACGAACTTTTCCCTAGCAAATTAATTAGTTGCAGAAGATTTCATGGTTTACTAGCTATGATAATCAATATTTTTTCATTTCACTCCAGCAGCGTCTGCTCACTGATAGGTTTGTTTTGTTTCAGTAAGATATATCTCAGTAGAAATATGGGTTCCTTTTAGCCCAGTGAAGGGTAAATGTAAGTGAACACTGTCATTTAATTAGAAATTTGCTAAAAGTAACAAATGGCAGCCAAAGCTGATAGTTTGTACTCTATTCAGCCTATCTGAAAATTCTCAGTAGCAGCTGCTGGAGTCCATTACCTTTTTTTTCTGCAAACATCAGCAGAGGTGGCTTGCTCCACTTCGTCCTGCTATGTGTGTTCACACAGCCACATCCAGTCTCCCAAAACAAAGTGGAAGCTAGGTCTCCATGGGAACTTTGTCTTTGCTGTCCCAGCTGGAACAGCTGACAAAGGTGGGGGGCTTGCTGTGGACCAACTAATGTATTAATGATATATTTGATCTGAAGGCTTCTAGTCTGCAGTCCAGCTAATGTCAGTGTAATGTCTCACCTCAGGGATCAGTGAATGCCTGCCAGATGGGGCACACCTTTTGGTGACATAAAGCTGGGTATGAGTCTGATATCATGTCAACACTATTGAAATTTCAGGCTCTTTAATTTTGTTTCTCCGTAGGGTTTCCTAAAACTCCTGCTTCAGTAGGATATAGCCTGCACCAATGCCCAGGCTGGGCTCTCTATCTAGCTGGCCTTGTGCATGAGATCTTCATCGGCGGTGACCCAGAAATTACATCTGGTAGGCAATCTAATGTCACTTGCAAGTTGTGCTAGACCCTAGACAACAATTTGAAAATGTCTCCTTTAAAATAAGATGTGGCATGCGTAAACCACTGTGCCATGATCAGCAGAGGAATCTGTGGTGTTACCCAATTAAAAAGAGAACAAAACTGATTATTTGCTACAGGAAAATGAAGCCAGCACATGCAATTAATTTCCAGCAAATAATTACACATTGGGATACTCTAAATCTAAAACATTCATCACTGTAACCTGCCATTTCTTAGAAGGCTGGGCAGATTTGCCAGTGTGGGTCTCTACAACATATTTAAGTCTTCTCAGAATTTCACGTGTCTAATGGAGTGATCAGAGAAATAATAATGGAAGGAGTATTGTAGAGACTTCCTGAGCATGAGACAGGCTGGCTAGAGGCTGACTCTCTGTGCCCATGCTCCAGGATGGCTTTTCACCACTCACCATCATCCCTGCTTTTTATTGTCCTCATCTTCTTGTCTTGATGTCGCCATCATTTTTAGGATGGTTTTATCAGTAACGGAATTAGAGAAAAATAGATTGTTGTCATCTTTTGCTTGTGTAAAGCATCCTTCACGCTTCCCTCCTGCCCATGCCTGGATTTACAGAAAGGATATGCTCCGGGTAGAGGAAATCTTTGTATTATACTCTGGGTTTTAATGTATGGGCTGTGTGCCCAGAGAGTTGAATGGCTGATAAATGTGACAAAATAAATAAAACAAACAATAAATTGGAGATGCTCCATATGCTTCCCAGAGTAAGTGGGTACTATTATTCCTCTTTTGGTAAATGGGACAAAAGCCAATGTTTTCACACTTGGATGCTGCATTCAGGGCCCTTGATATGGATCAAGATACCTTGCTTAAAATGCTCGCACTGGGAAGAGCTGTCCCAATACACTTTGGTGAGATCCCAGTGAGAGCAAGGGTCTGCCAGGAGGCCAGCACAGCCTTCCTAACTTTGCTTCACAAGAAGCAAATGATGGACAACACCTTCTCCTTTAGCAGAAGGGCCTGTCTCTGGGAGTTTTGATGATGTGGATCCCACTGATAATCACAAGGTTAAAATAGGGAGGAAATGTATGGCAGGCATCAGCCCTGGAGCACACTATGTCTACTTTTCTCAGGTACAGAAAGAGCAGGAAAAAAGCATGGATCCATCAGCTGAGAGTGGAGAACTGTTCTTCTTGATTGCTTTCATCTGACTGGGAAATCAGAAGGAAGATGCCCAGTGCAGACCTGCATGGCTGTTTGTTATAGATCCTCCATCTGGACAGATTCAGGTGTCAGGTGTCAAGTCAATCTCACAGCAGATATTCTAACTCTGGTCTTCTAGAGCAGAATGTAGGCCCATTGGCCCTTAGCTACCACCTCAGCAAGGAGAAAAAACTAACTGCTGTGTATCTGCCTCCTCTTTGCCACTCTGTACAAGCCATTGCTCAGTACAGAGGGGGTGGAGAAAGGAGGAAAGATGGTGGCTAGAGCTGCAGTGACATCTGATCTGCCTATGTGGTGGTCTGATAAAAAATCATATCAGAATTTGTTCGTTTGTTTTTTAAATGTTGGTACGTCAGAGATTTTAAAAAATGGCAGAGATTGTGAGAGGGCAAATGCAGGCAGGAAAGCTCTGCGTGGACTGCAGACAAGCAGCTTGAACACAGCATAGCGGTCATCGTGCATGAGTATGTGAGAGACAAACAATATAAATGCTGATGTGGACAGCCAGGATCAGAGTGCCAGAAAGCTTCCAGAGAAACATCCCTTTCTGTTTTCCATCTCTCAGGAAGTAAACAGTTACCTAAACCCATTTTCATGCCCACCTACTCGGTCAATAGCTGCACTGCGCCTCCTGCTCAACTTACAGCTCCTTAATGGTGCAGAGGAGCTTTGATTGCTGTGATGTGGGCCCCATCCCTCTGGCAAACCATTACTTAAATTCAATCCATCAAAGGTTCCTACTGCTCACTCAGTGATGGGGAGCTGCTCATCAGCTGAGTACCCTCTGATTACTTGTCACAGCCAGACTTCCTGGTTCTTTTTCCCGGATGGAGATATTAAATAAATCTCAAGTGATGTAATTACCATAACTCAGCTGATGAAGCTTGTGGGCAGACACAGCCAGGGGCTGTCACATTTTCTTTGGTCTTTCTTTCTGGGCAGTTGCAAATGTGCCAATGCAAAGGATGCTGCTGCTGGGAAGTCGGGCTCAGCAGATGGGTGTCATGCATTCTCCAAGCATCCAGAAATAATCCATGTATCGATTGGAATTATCTTCTCAAGGGAGATCAGAAATAATTTCTGGAATGCCTTGGAATGTCTTCTGCCTTGGGCTACAGTAAAATGCACATGGGGAGTCCCTGTGCTATTGCTTGCTCCCCAAGCAGGGACTGAACTTCCACTCACTCTCTTCCTGTGAGGAACATGGTCTGCCTCTGTGTTGATACACAGCAATTTTTTTTACTTCCATGGCAGCTTGCTCTCTGCTAAACTAAGAGAAGAAATGGTTCTTTTTTGAAAAATCAGGCATTGTCCTGCAGCAGGAGCCCAAGCAAAGAAGGACAACTGCACATCTTTTCCTTGAGGTATAGGAAGAAATCCAAGTCTTTGTTTTATTAAGCTTTCTCTACAGGAAGCCTTGAGGCCAGTCCATGTGCAGGATTATGTGAGAGAGATGACATAACTGCTGATGAGGACAGCCCCCATCTTTCCTCCTTTAGGATCTGGATTTCAAATTCAAACTTGAAAAGCCACAGCACTTGTCTTTAGGACTAGACATCCCTAAACATAGAGCTTTCCTGGTAACAAGTCCTACACTAACTCCTACAAAAGGAATTCCTTGTCCCCTTGGGTGACTAGTCAGAACTGTGACTTGAATAGAGCAGCTGCAATAGATGGTGCATTTCAGGATATCTTCAGAAGGCATTTAGCCAAATGCTGAGTGGGTTTAACTAATTAGGAATGTAGTAATTGTCATGAAATCCCAAACTAAAAAAGGACCTAGAATTTAGACATTAACAAAAAAAAAAGTATATAATCACAGGTCCCTTGGATCACAGGTCCCACTACTCTCCTGAGTCGAGTCAGATTTGTTTCAAGTCTCTACTTGCATTCTCGGATGTATGTTATTTTAGTAACATAAAGCAGTCCTAGAACTAGCTCGTACTTGTCTGACAGGGGATTTAGAGAGAAAACAGTGTTGTTAAACACACCCTGAGAGGGGAGAATCCAGAGAGATACACCATGCTCTCCAGCTGAGAGGGAGGGGATCTACCATGTCATCAGGCATTTCTTAGCTACCAGGATTCACGATCAGACATAGTGACACTGAGGATATTAATGATGATACTGTGGCACAACACTGCCATACTCAGCTTAAGAAGACAGGAGCAACTTGGTATGGGAAGATTGAATGTCTGTCCTCAGGAGGACCCATTCATGGCACAATGGGGTCATGCATGGTGACACCATGTCAGGATGTCCAGAAGGTGAATCCCATGAATCCTGTGCTGAGCTGAGTTTGCTCTTGGGCTACAACTCTGCTTCAGTATAACATTTGAGACTGTTTCCCGAAATTCTTGCAAACCTGTATCTTAGGATTTAACATCTTAGGCTGCCCAGATACCTTCCTCAGCTTGTTTCTGGATCAATAGGCAAATATATATGCTGAATAAATGTACCACAATGCAGGTGGTGAAGACACTTAAAAGCCAGATAATCTTACGTTTCATCAGTAGTAGACGAGTTTCCATGTTGGCAGAAACCAAGGTCCAGACAAGAGGAGACGACCATTTTAGGTGTCTCCTAAGTGAGTTGTTTCCAGATCTACCTGAAAATGTCAGGCACAAATCCATAGGCTAATCCATAGCCTATTAAGATACTGTGTTGCCTCTCTCTCTCTTGCCCTGAATATGCTCCAGTGTACATCAGAAATAAAGGAAAGCTCACAACTGTCGCTAGTACATGTGCAAAGATTTCCCTGTCAGGTAACATTCTCCTTGTTGTCTTCTCCCTATACCTTTGCACAAAGGACAAGTGCAGTGTCAATGGACAAGTGCAGTGTCTGTCAGTAAAAGAACTGAGGGCTCCACCAGGAAGAGATAAGACAAAGGTAAGAGGATAAGTATGGATTTAAGGGCAGGGCTGTTGGAGATGGAGTGCTGCCAGCAATGAAAGCAGAGAGAAATGGGAGAGCAGTGAGCAGGAATAGTTAACGGATTTACACTGGTGGAAACAGGAGCTGCTTTTTGACCACTGCACTTCTAAGGAGTCCACAATAGTACATCAGAATGGAGACCTTGTTCTGAAGGAGAGGTCTTGGACTTGCACGTGGCCCAGAGACAGCACTTGAAAGGGAGATTAAGCATTGCACTGAGACATTCTACCAGGGCCTCAGTGACGGCCTGTTACATCCACATGATGGCCTAGATCTACCACTTCCTAACGGACTTTATGTTAATTAAAGGGAGATTTCAAAACCATATAAATTTTCTTGCCAACATAATTAACAGATTTAGAAATTTATGTAGTTAAAGGGTTTTATAATTATATTTTATGGTGGGGGAAGCATTTTAGGGATGGATGCTGCCAGGTGCTGAATACCTCCATGAAGGAGCTGAGTGCTTAGGTTTCCCAGTGGGCTGTACCCTCGCTGCAGATGAACTGGAGATCCCGTCTTGTTCTCTGGGTCATGCAGCTCTTAACAACTTGGTCCCACTAGACTGAAGTATTCAGTCTCACAGCACCCAAAAGGAAACCCTCAAAAGCACTTGCCTCTGAGACAATGTCTGCATGTCGGCAGCAATTCCCTGCTGTTGAAGGAGATTTTCCTTCCTAACAGATTTTAGCACTCTCTAGAGATGTTTTTTTAACCCTCAGGTCAAATGCAGGTGACTGTGGTGATGGGATGGCTCCAATAGCAGCCCTTTCCATTTGAAGACTGATGTGGTTTCTCTGGATCTTCCTAGACAAACGCTTGCTGTCATTCAAGAAAAGGGGTTAACACAATCTGTTAACCCCAGGAAACACTTACTTCCTGTGTCACCCCCAAAAACACATCCCTGCTTTCCTGACCTGGCCCTGAAAGCACTTAAGTTAGGTGTGATGAGCTGCAAACCCTTTGATTTGCATAGGGAAACCAAGACACAGGCAGGAGAATTCACTCATTTGAGTCAGCAGTGAAGTGCTACACAGGGACATATTTTACCTCATAGCAAGGCTCTCTTCTGAGAACAAATTGCACATCCTCATGTGACATGCAGATATTCACACACAATATATATCCATTTTTCTTCCCTCTCTTTACGACTGTATAATCACACAATCTTTGTTCCATGGAAGTTTGACTGCTGCTGTTTATTGCCCCCTGGAAACAGGTTGACAACAGCCCATGGCTCCTCCACAGCAACACACAAAGGTCTCCCAAGCAGAGAATTACGCCCTTTGGAGGCAATAAACAGCAGGAATGGTAGAGTGACTAAGCACCAAAGATTCTGCATTTGTGTAGAAAGTAGCAATGAGAAGGAAAAAAGGATGCTCTGGAGGATAGATAGTGCTTTAGGAAAAAAGTTTCCAGCATGTTCTAAAAAGGAAGGTTTCTACACATAAGACACTGGGGGAATTTGAATCTCATCCCATGCTTGAACCTGCCTGTCATCCTGAGTAAGGCTCCCATGCCAGTCATGGAGGTGACAAGACCCAGCAGTGTGGTGCCCCAGCTCCTCCCTGCCCATTGGTAGGCAGGGAGGAGCTGGGGTAGGCATTCAAGTTTGCCACGGCCCTACTGGAGGAGCTGGTCGCTGTTTTTCCCCTGCTCCCAACGATCACTTTACCCCAGTATCAGTGGCCGTGTCATAGGTCTCTTGTGTAGGCTCCCTGCACAGAAGGGTGCATGGAGCAAGATGAGCTTATCTAAGTGCAGGACCAGGTTTTGCCATCTGCAGGGCATGGTGTTGGGTGCTGTAGTACCCATAGTAACTCTGGGAATGGTCCTGGGTCTGATAAGATCCAGAGGAAGATCACAAGCTGGCCAGACTGCAAGAATGACTGTGCTTACGTACATTATGATGACGAGCTGCTGCTGACATATGCCAAACAAAGCCCCTGGCTGGAATCCTGGCCATTCAGGTAAAAGGCAGAGTGGGCAAACCACCAATCTATTCCTTGGGTTGCTGCTTTTTCAGTTCCATGGTGGCACTATGCAAAGGGGAAGAGTTTCCTCTGGATACACCAGCTTACTGGAAAATTGGAAAACCACAGAAGAATTGGCCCAGGGTACCCTGAGATACAACCTTCTCCTGCCCTCCCTGATGTGGTTTGTGTGTGTGAAATCAGGAGAGTTTGCAGAGGGAGAAGTAAAAAAACTACAAGGAATCAAGGTAGTGAAGTCACTCCCATTGCATGTAAAAATCAGGTTCATGACCTCCTGAGGCATGTGAACATATATAAGCCTATGGGACCTGATGAGATGCATCCCAGAGTTCTGAGTGAACTGGTAGATGTAGTCACCAAGGCACTCTCACTAATATTTGAAAAGTTCTGGCAGCCAGGTGAAGTCCCGAGTGATTGGAAGAAGGTGCACAGAACACAGAACCATAGAAATGTCTGGGTTGGAAGGGACATCTAGAGGTCATCCAACCCCTCGGCTGAGAGCAGGTCCATCTTCAACTAGAATAAGTTTCTCAGAGATCTGTCAAACCTCACCTTGAATGTCTCCAGGGATGGGGCCTCAACCACCTCCCTGGGCAACCTGACCCAGTGCTCCACCACTCTTGTGGTAAAGATCTTCCTCCTTAATTCTAATCTAAATCCACTCTTTTCTATTTTAAAAACATCGCCCCTCGTCCTTTCACTCCAGGCCTTTGTAAACAGGCCCTCTCCAGTCTTTTTATAAGCTCCCTTCAGGTACTGGAAGGTAGCTGTTAGGTCTCCCTGTTACACCTATCTTTAAAAAGGGTAGAAAGGAGAACCTGTCAGCCTCACCTCTGTGCTTGGGAAGATCATGGAGCAGATTCTCCTAGAAGGCCTGATAAGGTACATGGAGGACNGTTGGACTAGATGACCTCTAGAAGTCCCTTCCAACCCAGACATTTCTGATTCTATGATTCTGTCTGAAACCATCATATGTTGGTGCTCTGCTGCTAAGCTCATCCCTGTCCAGCTCTGATGCCTTTTGGGGAGCCCACATTTAGGCAGATAGAGATCCAAAACATGCAGGTTCTCAGCACAGGAAATTGCCCATCTGATCTCTTTTCTCTGAGGCAGAGCTGCTCCTGTGGTGCTATTGGCAATATAGGCTCCCATGAAATTGCTGTCCCAATGAAATCCTGATGTACACAGAAAAAAAAAAAATCTCCTTTTGTTCTCTTCCCTGACCACCCTCTTCTTACATTTTTCTTTTTGATTAATTTTTATGTTTGGTGGTATGAATTTTCCAGGTCACTGCTGGTCCCTTGGTTGTGTGATCTTTGAATACCTGCAGACATGTGCAGAAGGATGAGACGAGACCAAGTGCAAACCAATCCATCCTACTGACACTTTTATTTATCTATTTTCTTTCCCCATCTGCCACTGCTCAGCTCCCTCCGTGACTCTGTGTGTGTGTGTAAGAGGGAAGGGGAAAGGAGATGAGATACTGGTAGAGCCACTGAACATCTCTCTGCTTGCAACTGTAGCTTTCCTCCTTTCCTTCCCAGTACCTGCTATCCATTCTTCTTCCAATCATCTCCAATCTTTTGCTCATGTTCTCTCATGTTCTGCTTTGTGGAAAAAAAAGGAGACTAATGTATCAAAAAAACCCCACAGATTTTTGCTGATGCAAGATGCCAGGGTGACAGTAAGGAAGCTGGGGCCATCTGCCAAGCCCATACTCAACACCAGTAGCAAAGATGCCCTGCTGTAGGGTGCATCAAGGGCTCCCAAGCAAGAAGCACCAGTGTCTGCAGCTTGAGCTGGGCTCTGTGGCTGAAAGCAGACAACTGCACATTGTCTGTGGATCAGGCAGAGAGAGGGACTCTTAACACATGCTATCAATATTTTATGGTCCTGACATCCAGCAACCATGCTGTGAGAAGACTTTGTTCTTCTAGGTTCACATTTAACCATGCTCTTCCTACCGAATGTGCAAGCCAAGGCTAATCATGGCACACAGTGGAGTTTTTTGCTCACTAGGTCCAGTCTGTATCACCTGCAGCAATTTCTGCTCCACTCTGACCCAAGACAGTTCCCAGCTATCAACTACCACCAAAGCAAGGTCCAGTGGCTGTTAAGTCTCTCACCTATCAGATCATTAAAATAATCTAATCTCCATCTAGAGTATTTATGTCTTTTCCAGAAATCCTGTTTTCTCTTCTAGAAATTAAGTCTGAAGAACTCCTGACCTACCAGGTATTTGGAAAGTGGCATGCATTGAAAATGTACGTGTTTTATAGTAGTGGTGTTATCACATAGTGAGCTTGTTCCTGGAATGAGCACTGCTTAGGAGTTGTCAATACTGTAATCTGATTTATACAAGCTGTGTTCTCTCTCTCTCTCCTTCTTCCCTCAAATAAACACTAATAAGTTCTCAACCTGGACAAATCCCAGGTAGTGGGATTGGTACCTGGCAATATATCAGCTTTGTTGCTGAAATCGAGGATGAAGCAAAGACAGCTGAAAAAGTTTTTCCCATTTGTTTTTAATTCTGCTCTCAAATAGCTTGGTGTCTGTCTGAAGTATGACTGCCCTGTAGGAATACATTTCATTTTGTATATTACTGTGTGCCAATTAAGTAATTAATGAAAGTCTGGAAAATCTATATTAAAAAAATTGGTTGCATCCAGAGGGAACATTAATACCACATGGTGTCATGACCATGAATAAAACCTGACAGTATGTGCAAATTCAGAGGGAACTACCTGTTCTGCTGTTAGGAAATCAAGTTCAGGAGTTGCATCAAATGATTTTCAAGAACTGGTCCGATCCAGCCTTCAGGGTTTATGGGGGTTAGTCTTTGTCTCCAGGACTCAGTTGTCACTTTACAAACATAAGATATATTAGACATTGCTACACATGAATGTCACTACTTTTAGCCTCAAAATTCTGTCAGCACAGTAGTGTGCTGTGATGCAGTTGCAGTCAGCATCTCGATTTGATTTGTACATTGCTCCATAATTCACTCCAGGGGGGCTTAGGGTCTAATTCTGCAAACAGCTCTGCAAATGAGAAAAGTCATCCCCACCATTTCTTACAGATGTGAGCCCTTCACATCCAGCAAACAGCGTTCTCAGAGCCTGAGGCAGCATTGGCCATCCTGGCAAAATTGTATGGAAATGGTGGCCATTTCCAAACTTCACTTGACCTCAGAGGCAATGCGTTACAGTGAATCCAGATAGATGACAGGGAAAGAAACAAGGGACTTGCTGAAAACCCAGCTGCTGCTTCTGAGCTTGGATTTTCCAGGTCAATACATTTCAAATTTTTTTTCCACCAGTACAGAGAAGGGAAAATCTCACCCTTCCACACTCGGTCTTAACTGCAAGATAATTTTTAAAGGAATTTGTTGCCTGTTAAAATAGGATATCCACTCCCAACCTGTCCTTCTGCACCATCTTTTGAATCAAGGCTGTCCCATAGCAATGAGCAGAACTTCATCACCATCCCTCTAGATGGTGGTAGTGAGGGTCTAAATAGCAAAGGTGGGCTTAGTAGCACGGACATCTGTTTTCTAGGACCTGTATCAAGAATCGTAAGCTCATTTCAGATACAGCTGTGAACAGTTGTCAGAGACCAACAGCCTTCAGCCCTCATCAACCCAAGCTAAATGCAGGCCAAGAAGTTACTGGCAGAAGACTCCAAATTCATCAATGACTTCTGAAGCATTTCTGTCCTCAGCAACAGCAGCATAATCTCAAATTAATACATTAAATCATGAATCCAGAATATTAATCTATAGAAAAAAAAGGTTGTATTTGCACAAATCTGTATATGTGCAAAATAAACTCCGTGTGTGTGCTGTCTCTGTATGTGTGCACCCTCACAGGACAAGAAATCCAGTCAGAAAACCCTTCCACTTTTCTCCTTTCCTAATACAAGAACTATGGAGCAACCACTGAATCTGAAAGATGGGAAACATCAAACAGACCACCAGGAATAACTGTTGTTACAATATATAATCAGCAAGTGAAATATATTGCCTCAAGATTTCACACAGAAACAAACTGTGAATTTTATAGTGGACACCTATGTGTAAATCACATCACCTGTGCCCTGTAACATGGTTCTGCTCCTGGGACAGTCAAAAGAAAGGATTCAGTGAACAATCATGCTGAATGGGACAAGTAGTTCCTTTATTCTTGTATAATGAACAAAATATCATAGTCTTTTATTGTTGCAACTCTTGTGTTTTGTAATCCTTTTTATTGGACAGAAATACTCCAAACAACGCTAGTTTCTCAACTCCCAGAAGTTAGAGCTGGGCTTAGAAAAACTTTCGCAGCCCTCAAACCATGGCATGAGCAAACTTCCTGTGGATCCTTTATGAACCTTTCTCATGACCTGTCCTCACAATGTTACACAAACCTGATTTCACAGATCACATGCAAGTTTGTAATTGAATTTGGACATATTTGATGATGTGACAAACTGACAAAACCCACTGTTTGTCATTTGATATATAATGTTTGTGCTTAGTTATAGCTCCACTGGGGAAAGGACAAATCTTTTTACTCACCTTTAAAGAACTCTGCATGCCTGTGACACCATAGAAACAAAAAAAATATTAATTGCACTACCAGTCCCTTGAGCTATTCATCCACTTTCTCCCCCCCACACCTCCCCTTGCCCCCTCCAGCTATATTAAGCCTTTTTACAGCTGAAATTGGATGTAAATGCCAGAGGACCATTTTACTAAAACATTATCCATCTTAACATCATGTCAGATTTCTGAATGAGAATGATTTCTTCAGTGGGAACAGGCCTATAACTTATACTGCTTCTCATTTTCTGAAGAACTGGAATTGTGCTGCTCCCTAATGTTATTTTATTAAGATGCAATTTGTCATCATATTGCTGAAAACAAGATAAAATGCAGACTAATTAAATTCCTTATTTAACTTGATGAACATCTGCTTTCTGTAGTTATACTATTTTTAAAAGAACCTTTGTAGATGTTTCTGGGATCTGGCTATCGTGATTTTTACTGTGATTAAAATGGGGAAATACCCCTCATAGGCAAAGGCTCACACATTCCCACCACCTATGACCCCTGGTATTTATAATGAGAGACATATAGCAACACCCAGGCAGACTGCAGCAGTGCCTTTCAAGCGGGCTGTGCTGACACTTCAAGAGCACTCCCTGATGTGGAGTAACTGCTACCCCAAGGAGCCCAGTGGAAGTCACTAAGACAATCTGGTAGAAAAATACTGCAGCTGACAGCAAGTGTTTTCTAAATCAGGCTGCTATACAAAATACAACAAACAAATCACCTTGAGACTCCCCCTTTCTGTAGCAGATGAGACTTCTGACATAAAGGAAAATCATCGCTGTTGAAGGAGGAGGCTTAACAAGCTTAAGCATGCACACTTCAAGTTAAGCGTGTGCTTAAGTGTGCTGTTTGCCAAGGCCAGATCCTGGCTCACATTTGATGCATTGCGTTCATGGAGGTTTCTAAGAATGAGAGCAACCTCCCTGCATCACTGGTTGAGTGAAGTTTGAGGCAGAACAGAGTCCTGTGCTGAGTCCATGTTCCTAATTAAAGCTGTGGTCTTAGGCTGCTCCCATCTACGTAACAGCAGAGGATGGCAAACAGAACCCACTGTAAGCTCAGGGCTTTTAGGAAAGTCTTGGACATGCCACACGTTGGGTCTGTCTCTTGAAAACCCCCTTGACATCAGACTTTGCATTCCACATAAGTTCAGAGCTGCTCTGCCACCACTTGGTCTAGAGTATGCTTTGAGATCCTCCAAGGAGAGATGCTGCTCCTGTGCAAGGTAATGGTACATCAGAACATCCTATGTAATGGTACATTAGTGGTTAATTATTTAACAGCAGCAAACTCTGATGCTCCTGCTTAAAGGATTTCTTGGTCTCTCTGGGTCCCTCATGCACAGGGAAAAGAAAGGGCAGAGAACTGTGGCTAGCTTTAACAAACAGGATCTCCAAAGCTGGCTTCACATCAATAATAAGGCCATAGGATTAGTTGCTCACTCTGAGCTTGAAAACCAGGCCAGTAATTTAAGTTCCAGAACAGAACCGGGAATGCGTTGTGGTTTAATCCCAGCTGGCAACTAAGCACCACACGGGCACTTTAGTTTGGTTTGCCTGTTTTCCTAAGGAATGCAGTTAAAATCTCTCCTTCTGGCCTTGCACCCTTCTGCCAGTTCAACTCTATATCACCAAGAGAAACTTCTGTTCAGCACCTGGGCAAAAAAACCCAACAGTTGTATAGCGCAGAAGAATGTGCTCTTCTCTGAAGCATATTATAAGACATTGGAGAGTCCACATTGCTAGTGCCCTCACCCCAGCTGGACCACAGTTGTGTTCAATGCTGGCAACAGGAGCTTTGGAAACACTGCATCTCAATGTGAAATGTGGGTTGTTTTTTTTTTTCTTTTTTAAATCTTTGTTCTGGTTGCCAATGACCAGCCCCTCACACCTGGGCTGCATTGAATAAAAGATCAAGAGTGGGCTCAGCTTTGCAGCAGCTCTGTGAGTGTGGCAATGGCCTGGCAGTGAAGTGAAGGCCATGTGCAGTACAGACCATTGCTCTGGACTGGAGCTGTGGTGAGGAATCCAGCCAAAAAGGACAGAAGGCAGAAAAGAGACCCTGCAATCTGTTGGAGGAGTTGTACTATAAACAAGAGCAGGAAGGCTTCAGAGTGCCAGGGAAGAACAAGCTGTGTAGATAAAAGAAGCTGCTTCAAAAGAGTGGAGGGTGACTAATTCTCCTTGCACCTGGTGGCCAAAGAGCAGGAAAAAGAAGTAGTCTTCACTGAGCTGACAGTCAGAGGGGAGCAACCTGCTCATACTAGCAAAGCTCACAGAAAAGCCTGTGAAGGTCCTCTTTCATCAAAGTTTCAAGGGCAGATGGATTCAGCAAACTCCATATTTTCTATTCGGTGCTGCAAAGACATTCCAGGGAAGGAGCCTGATTCAGATTCAACTTATAGCAGTAGCTGGGCTGTCAAATGGGCCAGCAGGCCACCATCCTTGATGGGACTCAATGGTGGGGGAAAGCAGAGGGGACTTACAGCTAAGAAAGGAAATCCAGGGATAACTGCTACCCGCAACGCATCCCCTAGACCTCTGAGCCCAGGGCTCTATTTCCCCATGAGGAAGCTGAGACCCACTGAGGACCCCAAACCAAAGCAGAACCCTGCAGCCTAGAGAGGACAGGTGTTGTAAAAAGTATTCAGGTCAGATCCCAGCAGCCCACAAGAAAGGGGTTTTCTGACTAGAGGAAGCTCTGCCAGCCCAGAGGCCTTTATCTGACTCTCCTGCCCCAAGAGCTTTTCTGAAGATCTGACCTACATGCCCCCAGTCCACTTGAGAGGTTTTTGCTGGCAAGGAACTGATAAGGCTCATGAGCATGTGATTAAATTATTTTGGAAGGTATAAGTTCCCCATAGCTGGTCATACTGGAATATTTGGGCACTGGTAGTGGTGTCTCTGAGCCCTGTGCAGGCTACCAAAACACACCAAGAAGCTGGGAGAACAGTCATTAGCCTGGGCTGATTTCCAGTTGTCTGCTGGATGGCCTTAGAGCTGCCATGTGTAGCTGCTGTGCTGGGGTAAAGTGATCATTGGGAGCAGGGGAAAAACAGCGACCAGCTCCTCCAGTAGGGCCGTGGCAAATTTGAATGCCTACCCCAGCTCCTCCATTGGTAGGCAGGGAGGAGCTGGGGCACCACACTGCTGGGTCTTGTCACCTCCATGACTGGCATGGGAGCCTTACTCAGGATGACAGGCAGGTTCAAGCATGGGATGAGATTCAAATTCCTCCAGTGTCTTATGTGTAGAAACCTTTCTTTTTAGAACATGCTGGAAACTTTTTTTCCTAAAGCACTATCTATCCTGCTACACACAGCAGCTCTGCATGCAGTTCAGCCCCAGCAGAGAGTGCAGACGGGACATACAGCCAGGATAACGGCAGCCATTGCTGTCCACGTGGAGATGCACCAAGGTGTGCTGGCAAGGCAGTGGAGTAGGGCAAATACACTCAATATGACAGCAGTAGGGCCACATAAGAGCAGCTCAAAACTCCTCAGAGGGCAATCCATGAGATTCCAGAATAGCCCTGGTGTCTTAGGTCACTCGTATTTCAGATATTAGCTGCTGCTCACACGAGATATACAGTGCAGGCAATGCTCTTCTCGGTCGAGAGCCAGCAGTCAGGACCAACCAGCTCAGTCCCTGAGAGGGTGTTTAGAGCATGATCCAAGTGATGGAAGAACCCTAACAGCACTGAGAACCCGTTTCCTTACATTTTTCACCAGTGGGAGCATCTCTTTGGAAGTGGGTGAACCGTTTCCTCCGCAGCAGAGCTGGGGTGAGCTAACTCTCCCAGTCCTCCCAGGATATTCATATTGCATCTCTGCTCTCTGACCCAGTATGTGGAGGGTGAGTCCAAGACATCGCTGGAAGCACATTCTGACTGAAAGGACACCTGGAGTGCTACCAGCAAACCACTCACAAATGGCCTCTCATTTTGTAGGTCTGTTCTCTGCATGGCTGGGCTGTTTCTTGTGCCTTGCTGAAGTTGTGCCATATGGAGCAAATGCTTCAACGTCTGTCTGCGTGTCTGCCTCACCGTGCAACTGGGAGCTTTCTGTAAACCGTGCTCTGCTCTCATAATTTTCATTACTTACGGACAGTCCCTGAGAGTGGCTTTTCTCCACTTTTCCCAAGTTTTTGGTGTGTTTTTTTTTTTTCCCCACAGATCTCACAAAGCATAAAGTGATGTCACCAGAGACTGGAACTGGATAGCTGCTGGGCAGCAGGGAGAAAGCGACTGGAAACAGTTCTCTGCATGTTCTTTCTCTCCCATATGTGACACTGGGATCTATTTTAGCTTTGGGCAGTTAAAAAGAGTGACAAGAGGGAGAAAAAAAAATCTCATCTGTTCTTTTCTCTCTCTCTGCTCTGTGGCCAGCTGGAGTCTGCTGGCTTGCTGGGGAAAAAAGGGCAATGGCAGATGATCTGAATGGAGTCCTTCAGGCTGGGCATCCTTTCCTAGCAAGCCCGCCCTGCAGCAAGGGGGTCTGGAACTGGGAAAAATGTTCAGCTTGTAAGAGAAG
>VWZY01007782.1:520537-535590 GCA_013399075.1 Chloroceryle aenea | reverse complement strand
CAGAGGAGCGTGGTGCGTGGGAGAGGAGCGGGGTAGGGAGTGAGGCCCGCTTCGTATCGCTTGGGGAGCATCGTAGGACGAGCTGGACGAGGCGGGCGGTCCCCGGGCTGTTAGGCGGGGAGTAGCTGGAGTGAGGCCAGCTTCTGAGAGATGTGGGGGAATATGCCAGCTCCTCGCTTTTATCAGAAGGTCCTTGACCTGCGAGTGGACCTTTTTTAAGGTAGGCGCTTACTCTGCCCCTTGGGGTTCAGTATCTGCTACATGTTGTGAGATGCCCAAGTGCTGGAAGGTGATCAGGAAAGACAAGGTGTTTCCCCATCTTTGCTGTTAGGTATCAAAAGTATAAAATGCTTCTACACGAGACTGTGCAGAGGTGTATTGCTTTCACCTCCTTTGCCTTTGCAGGGCTGGCTCTGCAGTGCAGAGTGACCCTGTGCTTGGCTAGTTTATCAGTTCTGCTGGGATTTGCAGAAAAGAGTACTCAGAGTTGGACCAGAATAGGAATTTTCTTATTTTTACTAATGTTTTATCTTTGTGGGACTGGCATGCAAAGCTCCAACAATAGTCAGCATCTGCTTGCTGATAATAGATCAGCATTGGTCTGACACCTTTGCTGTACTAGTAGAATTTTGTGTAAGATTGGTTACAGAAAAAATTGCTAATGATACTGAACTATTATTACAATAAGCATTTCTGTGGGGAACAGAGTTGAAACTTCCTGTCTTTTTTTTTTTTTTTTTTTGGTGTGTTTTGTTGTTTTTGCTTTGTGGTGGTTTGTTTGTTTGTTTGTTTGTTTGTTTGTTTTTGTAGACTGGCTTCTATTCCTGTAAAGAAGCAGATGCCTCTGTGATTAATTCCCAATGCAGTTTTCATTCAGATTTAGTGTCTGAATTTTTGAAGATGTCGTCAGGCCTTACAGAGGAACAAAAGAGAAGAATTGAAGAGAATCGCCAGAAGGCTTTGGCTAGGAGAGCAGAGAGGCTAGGAGCCCAGAGAGGTGGGCACGTGAGGATCCCTGGACCTCAGGTGAAAGAACAGAATCCAGGCGATCAGGGAAACTTGAAGGGAGAAAACAATCATGTCAGGTTCATTAGCCAGCACCAACAGAATCCAAACAGTCCTGCGGAGCAGAAGAGCTGTCTTCAGAAAGATTATAATCATTATACTGCAAATCAGCAGATGGCTGGTTCACACGGAGAGCACCAAAAGAATTGTTCGGGGGTCTCGGAACAAGCAAGTGGCAATAAGCAGTTCTCTACAACTATCCCAAATTCTCAAAGTTATTCTCATAAACATTACTTGGATGCTGGTGGTCAGGAACATGGACAACAAGCTTTAATCAATCTTGGTACATTCCAGCAGCCCAAATGTTACCCAGCTTTCAGAAACCCTACAGAACCATCTCATCCTAGATTAATGGATAACGGGCACCTTGATGGTAATAAAGACTTACAAATTCAGAACAAATCTGCCATAAAATATGTTTTACCAGCAAGCAGCAGCCCCCCACATGATTCAGAAATGATGAGAAGCAGGCCAACAGAAAGAAAAGGGGGAGGTGATGTGTCTCAGGGTGGTGGTGGGGTGAAGAACCTGACCAGCTCTATTGGTTCAGGCGCTATCTTTGAAGATGCCTCCTGCAAGAAAGCCCACAGCATTACAAAAGGAAAATGTGTGAAATACAGGGAAGACCGATTCCAGGTTGAAATAGGGTATAATGCTGAACTCATTTCTGTGTTTAAGAAGATACCAAGCAAAAGTTATGGTAAGAATTGTTTGCTGTCATCTTTTTTTTTTTTTATGTTGGGTCAAATTTTCAGTGCCTGGTGGAACTGTAGTTGTTACTTGCGCTTAGCATCGCAGCTATTGCTGGCATGGAATATGTGGTATTAATGGGGGACTGGAAGAGTAAAGACAGATGAAATTTGAAAGAAATTCTGAGCACAAATAGCTTGAACTTGAATTTAGCTAAGGAATCACTAGCCCTGCTTTATGATTAGTGCTTTGAGAAGTTTAGTGATGGCATCTGGTCAGAGTCTTTTGGAAGAGAATGAAGAGAAGGTTCCTAAATTTGTATGGGAAAGTGGGTCATGTCAGCTGTAGTTCGGAGCTGATGAGCTGATTCTGTTAACTGGGTTACTGAGAGCAGTGGAGACTCAGCCTTTTGGCTTGCATCTAGTCTTTTCTCCCTGACTTTGTTATAGTCTAGTTTTGTTTCTTCTCCATGTGTTGCTGCTCCCTGTGAATGGCTGCTGCATTCTTCTTGGTGTATTGATGTGCCCTATGGCTTTTTTGGTGTCGTGTAGCGGTAAATTTGGACATACTGTTGTTCAGATGCACGTCCAAAGTTTGTGTGAGTAGATGAAATTCTACCTCACATGAACATTTCACAACAGCACCTCTTTCTACCCCAAATGATTCATATTCTGCCCTATTTTAGATCCTACTACGAAAAAATGGAATTTCAGCCTGGAAGATTACAGCAGTTTCAGTAAGTAAATGGGTTGTTCAATGATAAAAAAGAATCCAAATCTTGACCCACTTCCTCTGCCTCCATAATTATTATTTAGCTTTCTTGCTGACTGGGGTAAGAAAAGTATTCCTTCTCAAACACAAGGCAGATCTTTTAGACATCTAGCTCATAATATTTTTCTGAATTAGTTAATTAGAAATAACTGTATTTTTTTCCCCCACATAATTCAAATGCCAAGCATAGGTTTAACTTTCTGCTTTTTCAGCAACCAACAAGCCAGATCATAGGAAAAATGCCCACTGTGCTGCAGGTACTTCATATGAATCTGTATTGAGAACTGAGTGTGTTCCACTGACCAATGCATAATTTCTAGGTCTGTTCACATATTTTTCTTTTTCAACAGCTAATTTTTTTCTTTTTTTTTTGGTCAGAAAAGGAAAATGGGTAATTCTCTAGGGCTTTGAGCAAAACTGAAAATGGATGTGCCTTTTTTGGTGTAACAAGGATGATTTTATCTTTTTTGTTTGGTTGTGGGTTTTTTGGTTTTGTTTTATTTTCTCCCCTGTTACTTTATTCTGGTAAGATTGAGAGCTGATGGAGGCAAATGCTTCAGGTAAGCTTTTCAAAAGCACATTTTATTGAAGTGAGTGATAAATCACTATTGATTTCAGTGGGAACAGAATTAGGCCTGCGTTGAGAACTTGGAAAAACCTACAGTTGAGTGCTGGTATTTAGCTTCCCATGTGGGTTGCCACACATTTATAATTTAAATGCTGCTGGTTTGCTTGAAGTGTATCAAGTACAGATGAGAGCAGAGTCCCTGCACCAAGGAGCTTGCAAATGAAGAGGATGTTTTTTTAGAAATCAAGCTTTTCTTCCTTAAAGCTATCAAATATATGAGCTCTCCATGGAAAGTTCCTGTTGACAAGTGAAGACACTACGTGGTCAATACTGGGCAATGGTTTCAGGGGGAAAAATATCTGAGAAAAGCTAGCTGACTTAAAAGATCCTTAGTTTGAAGGCTTGTAAGTGGAAAATTAATTGTTTTAAAACTTTCCACTGTTAATCTTGTTCTTCTGAATAACCTTGTTGTGCATTATATTTCTTTCCTTGTACTATAAATTCAACATGCATTTCAACATTCAGCAAGTCTAGAAACAGATATTAAAATAAGGAAGTAAAATATAGCTGGGAGTTTTTTCCATTTTCTTCCAGTATTTATTGTAGAGGTCAGATGTAACTATGCAGTGCTAGACTGGTAGCAGCTAAAATCATTTGCTTGGTGCATTAGGAGGAGAAAGTCTAAATTGGTGGGTTTTAGTCCTCTATTTTAAAAGTTACTTTGACTTGATGCCCTTGAACTTTTATTTGGACTAGAAATCTCAAATACTTGGGTTTATTTGGGAAGTCACTTATTTAAAAATAATGTGATTAAATCCAAATTATTTATTTATTACTGGTAAGGAGGAAAGTATCTGAATTTATTTCTTTCTCCCTTTTTTTCGTTTTTCAGTTCTTAACCACTGAACTGAAATCTTTTACGATTTTGTTGTATATCAGGAAGTTGGACCTTTTAAAAAGGAGAGTGGATCATCACATGCAGCCCAAAGGACAGGATCACCTGGATTTACTTTAAACACTTACCAGAGAGGGGAGATTGCCTGTCTCTGCAAATAGGTGGAGGTAGAATGTACTTGGTTGTTCTGTGCTCTTGAGTCTAATGGACTCTGGAGNAGGGTGTGATTGGCCTTCTGGGCTGCAAGCACACACTGGCTGCTCATGTCCAGCTTCTTGTCTACCAGCACCCCCAAGCCCTTTTCTGCAGGGCTGCTCTCTATACATGTCCATGAATCTATTTTACTGTAGTACCTAGGAGTGGAAGCCTTGGGGGACAGACTTCACTGCTTTGATACTGTAAAAATCCAAGAAAAAAAATTATTCTTGTACCTTTTCCATCACAGTTCAGCTATAATAATAAAGACAGCGTATGGGTATAGATTGGCAGAGAGATGCAGAGAAAAGTGGAACCTTTATTAGTGTAGATAGCTGTAGTCTCAGACTAACAACTGTAAAATGCCATGTCCCTTCTCTCCCTATGCCTGGCATCATGACAGAGGTGGTTGCTTGTCATTAGTAAGACAGGAGCGCAGAGGGTTGGGCAGGAAGCACAAGTCTGAACTGTAAGGTACAGTAGAATAAAGGGTGATGTACTTGAAATTGTGATGAAGGAGATTTAGGGGTTTGGACAAGATTCCTTCCCGATATTGTTCCTACAGTACTGTGAATATACATCATTCCTCCTAGAGGAGATTGCATATCAGGCATTGACATGAGGCAGATATTTTTAGATTTTTCTCCTTTGCTGTTGGCAGAAGCACCTTCCCATCTTTTCAGGCACATACTATTATTGATTGCCATGCCCCTGAAACTTTGTAAGTAAAATTGCTGTATGGCTGTATGCAATTTACTGCTGAACGTGGTTCTGCAGATTGCTTGCCCTTGCCACCTAGTGAGTACCATTTGGGGACTGTTGACAGAGGGAGCCTGTGACACTGCTGGATGGGGCCATGTTCCCTCCTCCCCTGTTGCATTCTTTGTGGAAAATCCCACCAATCTGCCTCCAGGCCATCACTCTCTAGTGTTTGTCCTTGTGAGTGAAAGCAGGGACTCATTGTTCCTTTTGAACCTAAAGGTGCATGGTTTGTTTGTCATCCTCTTGTTCCTTTTCTTCCCAAAGCATCCTATGCATGTTTAGTTTATCTGTGCTCTTTTTTTTTTATTAATGCTATTCTCTGTATCTCATGCTTTGTCTTATTAGTGGAAGCAGCAAATCAACTTCCGTCAGTAATTTTGGCACCACTGGAAGGAGAAAATGCGGTTGGCTTAGCATCAGCCTCTCATTTTATTGGCAGCAAGGTTGATGTGAAATCCCTCTTGAAGATGTGTAAGGACTGGAAGAAACCCTCGGCCACTGTCAAAGGGAAGTGTGTGCTGATCTCTCGCTCACGGTTTGAGGTTGATATTAAGTATTCTGCTGAAGTGATTGGAGTGTTCAAACAGATGAATTCCAGAAATTATGGTGAGTCTCTGGTTGTTTATTCTAATGACATTGTTGGGGCTGCTCTTGGAGTGCTGTGAATGCTTTAGAGGAGAGAGATTGTGAGACTCCATTCCTCTGAGAGAGCATGAGAGTATGTGCTTTGGTGAAGATTTTGAGAGCTCCTGTAGTTCTGATATAGAGCTGTATCTGTCCTGCACTTTATTCTGTGCCAGAATGTATCCTCTTCTGGGCATGTTAATCGAGGTGATATTTCAGGACTTGGCACGATTACACTTACTGTTGAGGTGGGATGTGCTGACAATTTGCCAGCAGTACAGAGGCTGTGCATAAGTTCTTGTCATTTATTATCAAATGTAGTTGGACATTCTCATATTTCTCCTGCTTTACCATGAAGTATAACGGCTGCAACTGCCTGAGCAGATTGAGTTTACCAGCAGCTGTACTGATGTTTTTGTGGCAAGTGGAACAGTATTGCAGTCTTCTAATTGGCATTAAGATTTCAATGATGGATAGCAGTATTTCCTGCTTGCAATGTGGGAAATGAAGCACAAAGTGATGAGGTGACATGTCCAATGTCACAGCAGGTCAGTGACAGCATGGGGAACAAATCCTGGAGCTCTTGTTCTTTGGGTAGGGTCCACCTGGCTTGTTGTGACTTCAGCTGACTGAATTTGCCCTACCTTCCTTAGAAGTTTTAGGCATGTCTGCCAGGTTTATCCCTGGTAGCATAAATCTGGTATTCAAGTTACTGTTCGGGTATTGATGAATTGGTGAATTTCCTCTGTACCATCCTGAGCACATTGTCTGCAGGGTACAGAGGGACAATGGAAAGTGACTGTATTACTGACTGAAGTCAGAGTTTGTTGGCTAATGAATAGGAAGCTTCAAGAATATTATTCATCCCTTCTTGCACTGAAGAGAAAGTGGTTGCCAGAATCCTTGGGCAGGTGGGTTTGTTACAGTGCTTCATTAGGAGAGCTGGCCTTGGCTTGCAGCAGTGATATCACCACTTCTAGATGTGTGCTGTTACTTTTAAGTCTTCTTCAAACTATTTTTTTTTAATGTGAAAGCAAACAGAGGATAACAGATTGTGGGACAAGGTAAGAATTCTTCTAAAGCTCTGAAATGCAGAGGATATAGATGGCTAGCCACTTTCTTATGGGCAAGAGAATTCAGTCTTTTAAAAAAAGAGACTTAACAGCAGTGTTTGTTGTAACTATTGCAGATATGAACACCAGAAAGTGGAATTTCCTGCTGGAGGACTATCCCAAATTAAGTGAGTAGCTATATTTTCCTGTTTTCTAGGGAAGCAGATGAATTCTGACTTCATTTCTTGGGCTAAGCCTTTTCACTCTGGGAAGATAAGTTGCTAATGAACCATCAAGCAAGTGTTTTCCTGTTTTTGTCAGACACATTGTTTGCCCACACTCAAAACTTTGTAATAATGTGTATTATTTATGGAAGTCCTTTAGGGGCTCATTAGGAGGATGGCTCTGTTTTGTCAGATTCTGTACTGAATTTCTGTGCTATTTCTTAGAGCACATGGCTGTATTTACTATCTCAAAGTTATTTTTATTGCTTATAATGTACAGCAGCTCTACTTGAATTAAAGAATTGCAGGAGAACAGATTCTTCTCTTCCCATTTGCCAGATTTGAAGAGGTCAGCATGGGGACTGCCAAGCCTTCCCATATTTACAGAAACTCTCTCTTAGCTGCGGCCCCCTTATCCTTATTGCCAGGCTGCCTTGTGCTCTTTTGTGTGTGTATCAGATCATAAACTGGCACAGACAACCCTTGCTTAGAAAACAAACATGTATCAGGCTGCTTGACTTCCAGTTCTTGAAGTAGTGTGCACAGTGTTGTGCTGTTTCATTTCACACCCAGCAAATTTTTTCAGGTCAGAGTGCTAGGTTTTCAAGTCAATTGATGATTTCTGTCACAACCGGTTTAGCCACAGTTGCAGTCTGGGTGCTGTCTAGCTCATTTTGTTCAGCCTCATATATTACTGCTGGTAATAATGGCTTTGCAGACAGCACACAAATGTTAAGTTGTTAATTGATGTACAAGGTGGGTTAGAATTCCAGTTGCATCCATGGTTGAGTTGACTTTAGGCAAACAAGAAGAGCTGGTTGGTTGTCTTTCAGAAGTGTGTACATCTGCTTGAAACAGCAGCATTCTTCTCGAAGCAGAATTCCATACTTTACTAAAATGCTTTCGTGCTGTTTGATGGGTGCTTAAGAGAAAGCTTAACAAAAAAATCTGCTTAAGAGAGCATCATATTTTCCCTTCCAAGTGGAATCTAAGCACATGGTGTTGCTACAATGATCATTTCTTGATAAAAGTTGACCCACTGAGCCCTGCCTTTATGCATCTGTGTAATGCTAGTGAAACCAATTCACTGAACTGAAATGTACAACTGTGGTTTGCTGTGTTTTGTTTATCTTCAAAAATGATGCTGCTTTGCAGAATAATCCAGTCTCAGCAGCATGCTTCTAGCACATCTGCTTCTTAGTTTTTTTATGTTAAGTTTATAGAGTGCTTTGAGATGAATAGCTTTACACAAGGCCTAAGTATTATAATTATTATTTATCATCCCAGTCAGCCTGCTGTGTTTGCCTTACTACTTGTGTGAGGGTATGTGGCTGTGGAATTTGATTGGGGTATGCTTCAGAAAGGTGATAAGCAAGGTGCTCCACACACATCCTTAGAAAGTGTGATTGTTTCTGAGCTGAAATGCTGTTGCTCAGAGTACTTTCTCCATCGTGGGCTCCTGCTTCCACAGGATACCAAAGCATGTTTAATAATTGAATATCTGCATGCTCCTGTGATGCGTATCTTAACATTGGTAATGGTTGTAGAGCTGAAAGCCATGTGGTGAGGCCTTGGAGGATTGCCAGATCTTGCAGATGAGTGTCTTGGTGGAGACTGTTATGAAACTCCAGGACTGGGATGCTGGCAGGCCCTGATTTCAGTGAGTGATGATGATCTCTCTCAATTTGCCAGAAGGCCCTTTTGTATATGCTAAGGGCCTGAGCCTGTAGCACATGGTGGGTAGTCTGAGTGAATGCTACATGATCTGAGCAAACACATCATTTCCGTCACTTTCTTGGCCAACTGGCTGGTAGCTGTATATATCACAGGAAGTATTCAGACTCCCACATGTTTGAGGAAAACAAAATAAAATATGTCCTTAAATCTTCTTGCAGGGTATAATTTGTGAAGGTATTTGAGCCTTCTAGCACGTGCCTTTTTGAGGAACAGCATTTGTTTTGTGCCTGTTCTTTTATCTACTTCAAAATAATAAAAAAAAGAAAATCATTTTAAAAGACTGGTTGCCATTTCCAGCAGAGCTATCCGTTAGCGGGGAACTGTTTGTAGAGGTTAACATCTCTTTGCCTAGTTGCTCAGTCATCTTTATGTAAAGGTCACTTCAGTAAAACATTGTCTGTTGGATGAATCATGCTGGTGGCAGATACATCTTAATCACTACAGTTCACCTACAGAACAATAGCAACAGAATTATCAGTGAGCAAATTGTAGCAATTATGCTAACACATAGCTCAGACTGTGAGTGTAATGTGAAGCTTGTGCTGTGCTTCTGGTGGAGAGAGTTCCTGCTATGAAGAAGTATAAAAAAGACCAGAGAGTTTTAAAAAGGTTGGCCATTGTCTGACCACAATGTATATTTCTGGGAATTGCTTTCCTCCTTCATATGGCAGGGGTCCATCCTGCAACTTTCCTCTTGGAGATAACTGGAATAAAAATACCAAACTGAATTCCGGAGGTGCATTTACTGCTGGTGTAGTGAGTTCTTATTACAGTTACTTTTGCCAACAGAGTTGGTTTATATCTTCCTGACTTCATATACAAAGCAACCACTAAATAAAAGTAAAAAAAAGATGCTTCCTGCAATAAAGGATCTGTGCACAGGCATTTGTGTTCCTAGTGTAGAGGTGTCTTCTTTCTCCCTCAGTGGTTGAAGTGATTATTAAACATGTTTTCCTGGCCACAGCTCCCTGCATGTTTTAAACTGATATTTATTTTCATATAAATTTACTGTTGGGTTAAAAAGAAACACTTTTATCTTTCTGGGATGGGATAGAGAGGCTGCTGGAGGAGCCTCAGATAAGGTTGTCTAGGAGGAGAATTGCCCTGATGCTTTGTGATGCATGGGTTGAAAAGATGAAGGCCCTGAGGTGTTTTCATAGTGGAGGCTGGGGACCCCTTTAGTTTGACTGGGAAGGTTTTATGCTGCAGATAAAGGGGGAGGGTAAATAAAAAAGTTTAATGTGTGAAACAACAGTTGTGGTGAGGAACTCTGTGGGCTCATGCTATCCTGCAACATACTTCTGTGCAGGAGAACAGCCGTGGGCACCAGCTGATCCTGTCACTGAAGGATGGCTGCCAGAGTGCTGCTGATGGTGGTACAAGAGCAGTTTCTCTGAGCTTTGAAGTGCTTTCTGTTTTTTTCTTATCCAAACATGGTAAATAAGGGGTGATTAAAAAATGGAGACAGAGACAAACCTCTGTGAATCTGGGGAACAGGAGAAGGGAGTTTTCAAAGCTGAAGATGTGTGATATTCTTTAGGTAACTCTTAGGTCACTCCTGATCACTCGGGGGTGGTTGAGACCTCAGAGGTGTTTAATACAGAATCCCAAGGACAAGATAAATATACCCTTGTCTTCTAGACTGCGTTCAAATCCATACTTTTATTTCTGTGTAAAGTGTGCCCAGAGCTGCTCTCAGTGTGAATAATCCAGCTCCAGCTGTATTAGTAGCAATCATCTCTGAATGACGGCATCAGACTTTTATAATTTTTTCTGTAACCAAGTCTAAATATGAGGGGAGGAGTTGTGATTCATCATGTGCTTCTGAAATAGACTTTAGGGAAGAAGCCAGGCTAACACCTGTGTATGATGCAGTGCTTTCTCAAACTGTTTCAGGATAGGAAATAACATTGTTGATGAGGCTGAGGGTTGTGCCCTAACATCCATAATGTACATTGTGTGTACGTTGCCATTTCTGATAATAAACTGCTCTGTTCTTTGCAGTGGGAGTGTTACAGAGCCTTGTGTCTGTAGAAGTGGAACCATTGCCCGGGGCAATAATACAAACCTTTGCTGCTCAAATAAAGAGATCTACATCACAGACAGATACTCCTGATGCTGACCTTTCGGTAGTGGACTCCAAAATTGTCACAAGCCTCATGCCCTTTCAACGGGAAGGTGTGAAGTATGTCCTTTTTGCATGCTGTTAAGATATAGTCTTTCCCTGGAATTGTGTTCTTTATATTGGTGCCCAGGCTGTGTTCTTGTCCATGGAGGGCTCCACATTATCTCCAGAGTCTTGGGCTGTTATACTCTGGGGTCTTTGGTTTTGGTATGGTATGGTTTGTTTTGTTGGGTGTTTTTTTTGTGTATTTTTTGTGTGTGTGTCTTTGAGTGACACATCTGTTTCTAGCTAGAATTCTTTATCATGAGTCAGGAGGAAAGTAGCATTTTGATAATCTCACAAAACTGTTCAAATGATACATCTCTGATCTCCCTCTTGTGATTCAGTATGTGCCTAATTGTCATATGATTTTATTCTGTAAGGTCGTCTTCCCCCCCACAAGTGCATCTCTTTTGCTGTTGTTTTTTAAATATTAACTGCACATGGGAGTGTTCCAGAAAACGGGAGCTAGGCCCTGAAATATTTAAAATTACTAACTGTATGTAGAGAAACTCTTCAATGTCTCTGTCCCCAGCATATATGACCATTAGTTGTTGACTTCAAGGCGCATCTCGGGAAAGTCTGTAGATTTACTGTTGTGAAAAGTGGCATTGTTGTTAATAATATTTTCTTTGCTCAGCCAGGATGAATTCTGGGACAGCATGTGAGTATTATCATGGAAAGAATGTGCTTTAAATAATTGTAAAGTCTTGAGGCTACTCATGTGAAATCAAAGTCTCTAAGGACAGGGATAAACAGTGCTGAAAAGCTGTTCAGGAGCTTCCAGGCTGTGAGAGATTTCTGAGACTTGCACCCCTGTGTTAAGATGAAGGGATCTGGTTTACTGAAGAACCCAGATCACTTCTAGGTGATCCACATTCTAGGCTTGGTGATGACTTGTACTCATCTTGGCTGCCAGGACACGCAGTAACCCATTTCTTGACTCTTACTTATTTCCCCTCTCTGTATTCCACAGTTTTGCAATTTTAAGAAGTGGACGTTTACTTCTTGCGGATGACATGGGCTTGGGCAAGACCATCCAGGCAATCTGCATTGCTGCCTACTACCGAGAGGAATGGCCCCTGCTGGTGGTGACTCCTTCTTCTGTGAGGTTCACATGGGCAGAGGTACTGTGAACTTGTGTGGGCAGGTGGCTAGGAGAAGGCACACTTGATGGTTATACTCTGTTGGATTCTATACAAGTTAAAATTTAAAAATAACAGAAAGTTGAGGGGGGTAATTGCTTAATTGCTTGGCATTGAGTATATGAGATATGCCTGCTTTATTGGTGCTTTTTTTTTGTGGTCCTTATGATCTGTTGGAAAGGGGGAGATTTAGTGAAAGTATCTTCTCTGGCCCTCTGTTAACTTTGTTCCTTCAAGTCAGCTGGCTCCAAGGGGCCATTTTACTCATCAGTGTCAAAGACCACAGTTGCATTCAAGCAATTCTCTCTTGTACTCAAGCCCTTCAGAGCAGTATTTGCCAGTGCTGTGGCTGGAGTAGAAGTCCAGATGCTGGGATTCTCTGCTCTGTTCAAGAGGCCTTGTTATTACTATCACTGAATCTGTCATAATGCCTCTTTTTGTCCTGTCCACTCTATGCTACTGAATCTTGAGTCCTTTCTAAGGCTTCTGGTCAACATTAGTAAAGCTTAGATGCTTGGGAAATGTATCTTGAAATAAATGACTGTCACAACTTGTACACTGAAGCTGTTGGGTTGCCAGAGGCTAGTGAAATATTCACTGTGGGAGAAAAAGGTGAGCCAGAGATGTTAGGGTCAGTTCTTTCCTACCTGAGCAGGAAGGGGTAGGAGTTCAGTTTTCACCGGTATGTTGCATTGATGAGAAATTTATTGATTGGAATTTGCTGGGTTTGTGCCACAACAAGGTTGTTAGAGCATCTTGGTGTGTGTTTTCATGTCCAGTAGTGCAACAAAATGTTGTGCAACAACAAGAGAATTCTTTTACTGAACGAGGGAGTGGTGGTCATCATATTTGCTATTTCAAAGGCCTGTCAACACCTATCCTGAATTGTGGCTTCTGTAGGATACTTACAGCGAACAATTGGGGGCCTAGTTTCCTGAAGTTCTGGGCACCTATAGCTAAACTCCTACATTCTACAGTTTGAAAGCACTTTTTGGCATCAAGTGAGAAATACAGGATCACTTTTACAATGTGAATTAGTGACATGGCCTTTATGTAAGGAAAGGGTAGTGCAGCTAGGAGTTTCCAGATACTTTCCCATTGCTGCCACCTTTGTCTAATTTTTGGTTTAGTATCAGCCACGTGGTATTTTTGGTTGGGATCTGACTTTGCCCTCATATTGGCCCATTTTGCTTGTGGTGCTTACTGTAAATGGCAAAAGATAATTAATCATTTATCACATACTGAGAAATGTGAGAAGCTCTCATTTAACCCTCCTGGCTGCTGCATGTGGTTGCTGCACATAGGAAAGTAATGACGACTGGAGGAATTCCAAAAGTGAAGGGCCTAGACAGAGATGCTGTTTCTCATCACTGGTTGGATGCACTTCTAAAGGGACCAGATCCTGATTGCTAAAGCCTCAGCTGGTTTGCTGCAGAGCAGCATCAGCAGAACTGAAATGTTGTGGAGAGGTTGGTGTCATTGGGGACTCAATTACAAGGGAAATGGTGGGTGCTCAGTAGCTAACAGATGGGCTTGGGGGAGGATTTCTTGTTCTGGTATGTGGAGCATTTAAAGAGGTTGATTTGAATGACTATCACCACCTGTATTTCGGCTGCTGTCATAGAGCAGCTGGTGTGTTGTCAACTTGATCTTTTCATTTTGTTTGTTTGGGTTTTTGGAGTTTGTTTTATTTGGGTTTGGTTTTTAGACTTTTAAAGAAACAGAGGTAATGGAAGAGTTTTTGTTGATCTGGATGAGTTGTACTTTGTCCTCACTGCAGAGTAAAATTGCTGTAGTGAGATGTTTACTGCTTGGAAGTTTGTGTTTCACAGCCTGAGGTTTCCTGTTGAGTGGGAAAACTGAATTTCCCTTTCAGTAGTGGTTGTTGCATTCTCTGGCTCTGAGCAGAGCAGGAAACATTGTGAGGAAGTTATGCATGTTTCTGCTATAGATAGGACTTCCCCCCCCCCCCACTGTAAGAAGCAAGAGTAGAGCATGTTTGAGCCTTCCTATCTGTGGAAGGTAGATTTAGATTTATATCCTGAGTTCTGTTCTTGATCTTCCCATTACATTCACTGTGCTCATAACTGCTATCTAATGGTGCGTGGGGTGGCTTTACATGAGCGTTCATGAGGATGCTCTGAAGTGCTTGGGATCCTGACAGAGGACATAAGCACCAGAATGCAGTCAATTGCTTTAACTCTTCCTCCAGGCGTTTCACAGGTGGCTTCCATCCTTGAGTCCAGGTAGCACCAATGTCATAGTGACAGGCAAAGACAACCTAACAGGAAGCTTGATCAACATCATCAGCTTTGACCTCCTCAGCAAGATGGACAAGCAACTTAAAAGCACTTTCCAAGTAGTTATTGTTGTAAGTAGTAAACTAAAATCTTGAAGTTAATTCTATGTTGCAAATGGGGTAATCTTGGTGTTGTACAGCAGAGAAGTGTGAAGTGGCCCATATTTAGGACTGAGACTATCTTGTAATTGTGGCTGTGGTCACAGCTCTTACTGTGAGCAGAAGCAGCAGGTTTCTCTAAAACTTTCTGAGATAACTAGTAGAGTTTTCTCTCCTTTTTTATTCCTGAGGCAGTGTTTTCCCTTTTACTGGTTATGGTGCCTCTGATTTCACTGTGGTTGGGCAAGTCCTCAGCTGGAGAGAAGGGTGTTTAATGTGGTGTGTCAATACAATAGTCTTGGAATTGTATTTTTTTAAGGGGATTTGACTTCAGGATGTGTTCCTGTTTATCCAGCAAACCAGATAACCTCTCAACATTGAGGGTAAAGCATTAAAAAAACTCCCTTTGCTTGTGTTCCACTGACAATCTGCATTAAGGTGTCTTTGATCACATGTATAATTTATTTTGTAAATAACTTGAATAATCCACTTTTTAACCTTTTACAGGGCCATGGCAAAAGGCATTTTCTGGGTTCCAGTTACTAAAAATTTAAAACATCTAGTGTTTTAAATCCAGATTGGATCAATAGAGACCACAAGTGTATACATCGCTTACTATGAGCATCTGATCTTCTCAGGCTAGTTTTCAGCACACGGATGTATCTATCCCTAAGGTCATGACCATTGGACCATAATAATCCTTTTGTTTCTCAGCATCTCATGGAAATATGAGAATAGAGTTCTTCGCAGACCAAACTAATGG
>VWZY01007782.1:495008-520507 GCA_013399075.1 Chloroceryle aenea | reverse complement strand
GGGGGGGGTGGGAGGGGAGGGGGACATTGACACATTATTTGCGTGAGTATGTTGTTTGTTTTTTTTTCTTTGGTTTTGTTGGTTGTTTTTTTTGTTGTTGGGTTTGGGGTTTTTCTTGTGCGTATGTGGTTTGTTGTTTGGTTGTTTTTTGTTTGTTGTTTGTTATTTTTTTTCTCCTGCCCAATCTGAGAAGACATTTTGTCAGGGTCGAAATGCAGATTGTTACCTCTCTATGCTGGTGCTTGGAGTAAAGGCACTTGGGCTCTGGGGCTACTGCCCTGGAACCTTTTACCAGCCTGAGCTGGCACATGTTCTTTCTTTGTGTTTCTATGTTCAGATTTGGATCCTATATACATTTTAGCAGATGAGAGTAGTCTTACTGAGTGCTGAGCTTCCCTGCTTTTTCTTCTAATCTTCTTTTGATGGCTGAGAACATTAATGTAGCTGATTTGTTGATCAGGAGGGAGAAGGCTGTGCCTGAGAGGCTATGCAGTTGTGTTGTGTTTGCATGCATGGTTGATTGCTCATCCACACGTGGAAAGAATAGAATGTACCCCTTGGCGAGTGCCAATTTCTTCTTGTGTCTAAGTTGTGGCCTTGCTTCAGCAATAGAAATGAAGCCTGTTTGGGGTGATGTGTCAAGTAGGAGGCTATTATCCACCTGGTGAGCCCTGTCAGAAGAACAGTTGGATCCTAATTGGATTCCTTCCTGGGCCCTTTATCGTTTTCATTAACCCCTTATTTAGGGAAGTGGCACTGTTTAGGCCTCCTATGTTTCCTGTATTTAAAGGGCATATAGGGGCTAATGAGTATTGGTGGTGGAAATAATGTTTATTGCTTAATGGTCTCTTTCTCCTTTCCTCTCCAAACCCCTTCTGCTCACTTGTTTTTGGTCATTTGAGACGCATGACTTTAAGGTTTGATTTCTGTTCATTTGCTTGCAGCTGCAGGCTTGAATGTAGGAAGTTTGTTACCTCCATGCTGTCCTTTTGTTTAGAATTTGGTGTGACTACCCCAATGCTTGAAATATCCCCTGGGATGATAGGCTTGTAATATTAGATAGCTGAGAATACTGGGAATTTGTGCCGTAGCCTGCAGTTGAACTATGGATCAGAACCATCTTCACTTTCATGCCTGTGTTGTTTCAGGATGAGTCTCATTTCCTGAAGAACGTAAAAACTGCACGCTGCCGAGCTGCCATGCCTCTGCTCAAGGTGCGTATGTTGGGTGCCAAACCTCCAGCAGCTAAGGTCAGGCTCCCAAAGCAGTGTTGCTCCATTTAACAGGTTTAGGAGCCAGCAGCTGAGTTCTGGTGTGAAAGTGGAAATCTGGGTGATGTTGTAGATTCAAGAGCAACATTTGTCTCTGGCTTAGCCAGTTATTCACGTACAAATGTTAGATGGTAAAGTTTAGCAAAAGAGCCACTGAAGCTCTCTTAGTCTAATTGTGGTACTGTCACTGATGAATTTTATGATGGGAAAAAGGAAATGTCAAAACTTGGTGAATGTTTAATGGAAATAACTATTATTGGTTACTTCTTGGCACACAAATTGCTGCTGTCTATCAAAATGACATTACATGGGTCCCTTCCTTGGCTTTGGTTTTGGCTCTACTCTGTTGCTACAAGCTTCCAGTGTATTTGTGTGACTGGGGTCAAGGAGTGCTCCTGCTTGTTAAATGTACAGAGCTCGTAGGAAATGTCAGAAGGTGAGGTTAGTGAGACGAGTAGCCTATAGAAGGGAGGCAGTAATCAATTATGCAGTAACAGAAGAAATGTAAATTTTAATGTCTTGCCTGTTGTCCTGGGATCAAAGAATCAAACTCTCCCTGGTAGCCTCTAGCAGATCAAAGTTACGAGTAGTTTCTAGACACTGCAGAGTCTGTGCATTAGAACAAAGTAAATGCAATTCCTCTTCAGCAATTATCAGCAAGTGTGTATGAAGAGAAGATTTGATCTGTGATGGCTTTATAGCAACCAACTTTATATGCAGGTTTCTTAATGGCAAGCTGAAGGTGGTTGTCCTTGAATAACTTCATTGTTCTCTTTAAAGGCCTGACTTGTCTTCTCTTAGCTTTCAAATCACTTCAGTCTTTTAATGTTTGGAAACTAAGTAGGAGGTCCAATTTTATGAGCAGTTTGAAGTACAATTATTAGGGTGTCTCTGAAAATGGTGGAAAATAACAAATCTGCCTCGTTGCAAAATGCTCAGAAAGCAGTCTCTTCCTTTCCTGCTTGTAGCTTTGTAAAGATCAGCTTGTCAAAATTATTTTCAGGCTACAAGATATGAAAGTGAAAGATGGTAGCTGTTAAGCAGAGGTTAATTGCCTGTATGCACTTACTGAGAATTTACAGTTTTATGCTGTCACATCACTGGTATCAGAGAATTGAGAACTGGTGCTTTTGAAACTGAATTTCAGTCTTCTGAAAGCATTAAGAGTTTCATGTTCCTATCATACATTGTCTCACCTGCAAACAGCACACAGTATCAGATGTTTTGTGTTGGATATTCAGGTAAAGTTTATTCTCCTGCTTTCTGACTATAACTTCTGAAGTAAGTAGTTGCTGTAATAGCCACTCCTCTGCCTCCCTTGCTTTTCAACACATTTTGCTCTAAAACTACCCCGTTTGGTTCCTTTGTTTTCAGCTACTAATGAGTGGTGCTGCATTCACTACTGGCACAGCACATCACAGCAATGCTTTTGTATTTGAAAGGACTGCCAAAGTACAAATTTCCCTCGCTTGAATACTGGATTTAACAACTAGACCATAGCATCTTTATAGTAAATAGTCTATGGGGTAAAAATGGGAATATTTCCAGTATTTTAAAGGAGACTTTGAGATTACTGAATAAGAGGCATTGATAAATATGCTGCTGAGAATAGTATTTTTACTCTTGCTTCCTTTAAAATGATTAGAGCAGTACTGGGGCTTTTAGAGGAGAAAAAACACAGTGTATCCAGAGGCAAGCCCTTGATAGGTACACTGCTTCTAGCTCTTTAGTCCCTACCTTAAGGTCATCATATGAATTTATGCCAGTACAGTAACTAGAGCCCCTGGAGCCAGCTTGTGTTTTGTCTACCTTCTAAGCATTGCTGCTTCTAACTATTAGTGTTATACTACTTTAAACTTTCTGAAATTGCCATAGTTGCTTATATTTCCTACAAGGTCCCCAACATTCTAAGCATGAATTTGTAGCCTTGAACAGAATTTTGGAAACAGGAGAGAAAATACATCAACAAATAAAACAAACAAACCAAAACCAACCAACCAAAAAAAACCCAAAACCAAAAAAACCCACCAAAAAAAACAAAATAACCCCCCAGCTAAACAACAAGAACAAAAAAACCTCCTCAAAATGAAGAACTGTCCTTCCATGCTACAAAAACCTACGAGTCCATAATGACACTGGACAGATCTAAGATAAAATGGTTTTGAACCTGAAATGTTTCTGTCACTTCCATCCATACTTAATGGATTCTTTTTGTCTTGATAGAATCTGGTCCTGTGACTTCTCCATTTGAATAAGTAAAATATAAAAATTGTTGTGTTTAGACAGAACTGCACAATAATCAGATTAAATCAATACAGTCATAATAAAGATGATTTACCTTGCTTATTAATGTCAAATCTACCTTGCTAGACAACCAAGATGAATCTCCACCTCTGAAATATTTAACCCATGGTTACTGCATTTAAAGCCTCAGTTTTAATATCTGACTGGTTTTCAAAATGAAGTGGTATTTTTTTAGTCACTCAGTAATTCATCTTCTCCTGCTTTCTTGTATGTATTGTTGAACAAGTCTGGTATGGAATTGACAAGCAGAACCATGTATTAAACATATGGCTTAAGTTTGTCAGTTGGGAACTTTTAGAAACTTTTTTAATGTTAAAAAAATCAAACCACAAACCAACACAGGCACGAAACCAACAACAAAAAAACAACCAAACAAAAAAACTCCAAAACCCAAACTGTACATGTGTGTGTAGTATTTAGCATCTTTGTGACCTACTAGACTGCTGTCCTGACAGACTTAGGACTTGGGACAATGGGAAGTGTTGCCATAAAGGCTTTTTAGTGCACTTCTAGAGTGGCTGGATGTATGTAGTGACCATGCTTGCTACCTGGTAGCTTGGCTCAGGTTGGCATTAGTTTAGATTAAGTATCTAGACATGCCTGCCCAATTTATTGTTACTGGACTAAACTTAAAATTACACAAACAGTAAGAGCTGAAATAGCAGCAGTGAAATGTTGAGGCTGCATTTCTTACTCCCTTCACATTCCCAGGGAATGCGCAAACTTGTGGGTGCGCGGTCTTGTACGTGGCAGGGATGCTGAACCAGGCGGCAGAGTTTGTACAAGGGCTGTGTGCACCCCACTAGCATTATGAAGATGGATGCATTGAAAGCTGTAATAGGAAACAGTCCTCTGATGTTTTGGCGTGTGGCAAAAATCATGCTTTCAGGCTCAGCTGCTTTTCACACTGGATAGTCTGTGCTGGCAGCTACATGAGATCTTTCCCTGTCTTCAGAATCTCTCATGGTACTAAAGAAGGCTAGAAGTTCCTATGTTCAAAGTGGTCCTTGTTTCCATGCATAGTGAAAATTCTCTCTGCTAACAAGAATATCCTCATGCTGGGCTTTGATTGAATCACCAAAGGGCCTGCTCAGGCCTGGCTTGTCTCTGCCCCTAATGCAGAGCTCTGGCAATCAGTAGCAGAGCCTACTTGCCACCTTAGTGGGTTTTGGTTTTTTTTTAGTTTTACGATTGGAACTTAGTTCTCCTGAGTGTACTAAATACTGGTTGTTTCCTTTGCAACTGCCTCCCCCAGAGGCAGAAAGCATCATGGTGCTGTGCATGTTGTAAGCAATTTGTTTTTTCCCTCTAAGGTAAGACTGGCCCAGAGACTTGAACATAGGAGAGGGAGTGTATGTGCTAACAATATCCATAAAACAGCAAAGCCCCAGGGGCATAGATGAAGAAGAAACAACAAAATGGAAGTTTTTCACTGATCTGTGGTGGGATCTCTTGGGAACTGGAGTGAAAAGGATTCTACATCCTTCAACTAGCCAAAGTGCTGCATGGTCTTTGTTCTTCTGTAATTGGATGGAGTAGTGCAAGGCAGTGGAAACGGGCAAAGGTCCCAATAGAACATGGATGAACTTTTTGGAATCATGACAGTAAGTTTTGTTGGGGGTTTTTTTGTATGTGTTTTGTTTATTTTTTTCTTTATTTTTACTGAAGAACTGGGTTAGAAACTGAGAAATAGAAAGTAGTATCTAATCAAAAGATTCCAGTGACATAAAATAGTCTTATGCCTGTTGGGCTCCCTGTGGGCTTTGTTCGACAACATTTGGGCAATATTACTAATGTGATTGTTCCTATTGAGCTGCTGTGCAGGTTAATAGCAGGATGCACATCCCAATGTTTGCAGGGTTAAAGGTGTTTGCTTCTATTATGGAAGTACAAATACATTGTGTGGCTCGAATTTAATATTCTTTGTACTTCTTTTAATAAAGAGATGCTGAAAAATAATGGAGGGAAATAGGTCAGTGCTAAAGGTGGAAGGTAAGGAGGGAACATAAAAATATGCCTTTCCAGTGGGAAACAAATAGCAGCTGTCTTTAGGCATTACAGATCCTTATGGATTTAATAAAAAAACCTTTACTTGTTGTCACCTGCTGAGACAAGGAGCTTCATCTTGAAATGGTGGGCCCTCAAGGCTGCGTCTTCAGATCTGCTCTTTACCTTCCAATTTCCCTTCTTAGGGAGGTAATTTGCTTTAGTCATAACTGATTGTTGCCATTTGAGACACATTCTCTGTCTAGATGTCACTTAAGAATGGGGAAAGACATTTATATATATATTTTTTTTAATAACCAATGTAAGATCACCTTGTGAAATGCAGAGCCCCGTCTATCTTAGCCAAGTGCAGAAACAGACTCCTCAAAAGAGCTGCAATGCTTTCCCTTTATCAAATCTTAGATTTCATCTGAAGATTATCTCTCTTATATAATGGCCACTCAGATTTTTCATTTCACAGGACAAAATATTCTTATCAGGACAAAATATTCTTATGCTAAGTGGTCCGAAATGACAGAGTAAGCAAAAACTGGAAACACAAGTAAGTGTACAGCCAGAATCAGCCATGCTTATTTAAAAAAGTATATCAGTCTGTTAGCATATGGCAGAGCTCATGCTGGTAAATTCATTTAACACAGAGACAGTCACTGTATGTTAATGAGGCTCTTCACATGTTCAGTTATTTGTTTGTGGCATAACCTCCCCTCCTTACCTACTCCCTTTCAAATCAGTTGAGTGCTGGGTTTTGACCTCTAAAGTGCGTGCCATCGGGGGTTACTATTTCATAAATTATTCTTTGACTTTCAAAAATTAGTTCTGTAAATGTTGTCACAGCTGTGGAATTAATTCTTGCTGGTGTATAGTATGTAGAATTGTAATGCTACAAAGCCATAGCTGTCTTACATTACTTAGTAAATGAGGGCTAGAGACCAGGTCTTCCCTGTCTGAGTTCGCTTAAGCAGTCTCGCATGGATGTAGCTGTAAGAACAGTCACAAGGACACATGAGGAGTGCTGCTAGGGAAGATTAAACTTCATGACTAAATAAATGTTAATGAGCAGCTAATGATAGTTCTATGCAGAAATCTGTATCAACTGATTACAGATCTCGTTTTGCTAGCAAGTACTTGCTGGTTCTTGCAATCTTATTTTCTATGCTGCTGTTCCATATTATTCTTAAAGGCCTCAGAAGAAAGAGGGTAAGCTCTAACTCTTGACAGCACAGAAGGTTTAGCAGGAAACAAGAGTTAAGCAGTGATCAGCAGAGGCTTCTCTGCAGGAGCAAATCTTTATTGGCATCTATTCAAAATGAGTTGCCACCAGAAAAAGAAATGTGAATCAAAGCCATTTCTTTCATCTAGAATTTAAGTAAGCCTTCAACACTCAGATACTTGTCGTCTTAGATTTTTTTTTTTTCTTCTCTACTTTCTCAGGCTCCTTCTGTCATGGTTTTTAAAACTGCAAGGGACCCTTGGGATAATGAGTTAGACCACCTATGTTTCACACAGTTTTCTAAAATTCAAGTTCTTCACAGCTCTTGCAGAGCTAGTGTCTTGGGGATTTTTCTTTAGGTTTTTATTGTTGTCAATGTTTTTTTTACTACTTGATGTGTTTTAAATGGTTAATTATAGAAGATGTATCACAGCCCTTGGTCCCTGCTTGCAGTGATTTGATACCTTGTCTGTTCAGGAAATAAGCTGTGCACAGCAAAGCAGCAGCTGGACAAGTTAAGAATTCAAATAACTTGTAACTTTGTCATTCTCTTTTTTGATACCTATTTAAGGATTGGGAAAGGAGCCTGGCTAATTGTTTTGACTACTGGGGAATTAGTATTCCAACCTCACCTCATTTAGGTCCTGGGGAACACTCTCCAAAGAAGAGGAGCCTTGAGAATGGCATAAAACCTTGCAACATAGTTGGGTTTATGTTGCATTTAATATGTCCCTGGTCTGTTTTGGGTGAACAGCTTGATCCTGAGTTATCTGAAATGAGCTGTGTATAATTGCATGACCTCCATGTTGTCTTTTTCCTAGTAGTGGCTTTCTGTTAGTCCAGGAGGAAAAAAGTTTAATTTGGGAATTTCTTGCATGTGTGGGACTGGCTTGTCTTGTATTTCAGTACATGTCTTGGGCTGCTGTCAGTTTATTCCTCAAAGGCTTCTGCAAGACACTAGTTATTGTCAAGATTCTGATCAGTTGTCTCCACTGCTACCTTAACTTTAAAAACTGACATGATTTCTGCTTTATTGCTTTGTTTCCTCATGGGATCTGATATCTTTGGTCTCTGTGACTCCTCCCTCTTTTGAGTCTCTATCTTGTGTGAACTAACTCTTGTCTTCCAACATATCCAAAGGTTTGACCTCTCCTCTTACTTAGTTCAATAAACATTCTGCTTTTTAAAATATTTATGGGAGTTGTCTGATCCTGGTGGTGATCATATTTCCTTCTGATTTGTTTAATAGAGATGCAGAGAGAAGGCAGCTCCCTCCTTGATTACAACCTATATATAAATATCTGATAGAGTCCTGAAATTAATTTCCGGTAGCTCATCTGTAAACTCTTTTTCCACCAGATTTGTTTGGTGAGTGGATGAATTGGCTGAATAGATTTGGGTGACTGGTAGATCTCAGTCAAATGATAAAAGAATTTAATTTTCTTTTTCATTTAAATGTGAATGAGCTGTTGGTACAGATGTCACTCAAGAATACTTTGTTATTTTAATGAACCTGCATTAAACCATGCAGGAAATTACAAGGCATGTGTAATTTAACTACTATATGTGAATTTACAGCAGTAGAAATTCATAGCTCTCATCTAATAATAGAATTAGATAATAATGGAGGTATGAGCATAGAAATACATTTGTAAGACTTTTATGTCTATAGTATTTTTAAAATTTTTTTCCCCAGTTTTGGAAGCACCTACATGAGATTCAGGTTTCCTACCTGCTTCCTGTCTCCCCTGCAACACATGTTTTGCAATCTTCTTACATGATTTGTATTTCTTAACCCATGTTTGAGCATCCAGTCATCTGTGCTTAGGTTTGCCATGGTTGTCAGATTGCCTAAAGCAGGACCAGAAGATGCCAGTTTCATCTTTCTCTCCTTGCTAGTAGACTTTACAAAGCAAGAATAAACAATAAAAGGTAAAGGAAAAAAAAATCTTACTTCTCTGGATCTCTTCTGGTTTTGAGGAAAACAGTCTGTTTATAGCAGATTTATTCCAAGAGAATTTATTTTGGAGGTGAGGGTGTACCTGAGAGGGTGTGTCATTTTCCTGTGACATCGGATGCCAAAGGAAATGTTGAACCAAACACGTCTTGTGTGTAAATGCCAATTTAGAAAGAACAGTCGTAAAAATTGCTGTCCCTTACAACATGTGGCTAAATAAGAAACAATATGGTTTGTCCAGCTTCCTTGAAGCTTTAAGCACTGCCCTTGAGTGTCTTCAGGCGGTGAAAGCTGAAAATATCTGTGGAAGGTGAAGTACTTTTCCATTCAGGGTGCTTGGACAATGGCTTTGGGACCGGGGATGACTTCTTAACAAGTTCTGCTTATATTGTAAGTTGTATAGTAACCGTGCTCTATTTTGCTTTCCCAGGCTGCCAGGAGAGTGATCTTACTTTCAGGAACCCCTGCAATGTCTCGGCCTGCAGAGCTCTACACACAGATCGCAGCAGTCCAGCCATCCTTCTTCCCACAGTTCCACTCCTTTGGGCTACGCTACTGTGATGCCAGGAAGGTACTTCAGTGGGTGCTGTAGCAGACTGGGATTCTGCAAACAGCATTTCATTGGGGTTTTTTTGGCAATGTGGAGGCTTTTTCTTTCCTTCTTTCTGTCTGAAGTTACATCTTTTTTTTTTGAGAGTCTTATTGCAGAGTAAAGTTTTGAAAGCTCTCAACCTAAGGAACTCTTAGGTGTTGCAGTGATTTGTGTGAGACATGGAGGCAGCAATGCTTCTTGTCAAAATCTCAAAGCCATGGAAGCAAAAAGCTAAAGAAATAATAAAATAATGGCTGTAGCTAGGGAAAGGAGCCTATTCTAGTTAGAACTTGCCCCCAGAGTGTTCTAAATGGGCAGAGTAACTATGGGACCTTTAAGCAGCTGCACGTTTTGCCAAATTGATGAAAAAAACAAACCAAAACAGAACAACCCAAAACCCAGTTTCCAGTCTGCTTTTGTGACTGATCCTCAGCATATCTTGAAAATAAAATAACTTATCTCTGCCAGCTGATGGTTTCAGCAGTCACTGAGTCCAACCACTGCAAGATCTTGGCTTTGTAGGGAGCGAGCAGGTGTTGCTTTCGATACATGGGCAGCACAGCTGTGCTTGTATTTGCCATCTCTAGATCTGCTCTGGGTGTTGGGATGCATGCTGCAAAGAGCTCTTACTGCTGCCTGTTGTACAAGGAGGATCATCTCTGCTGGTTCCATAGACAGAAAAAAGGGGAACCAAAGTTCCCCTGAGTTCTGCTTTAGAACAAGAGCCCTCTAATCTGCCTTGTCTTCCAGTTTCTCCAGAACCAGTATGTACCTGTTAACATGTGGCTTGGCAGTGCAAGCATAACCTGTAGTATGTGAGCTTGTTTGCTTTGCTTTGTGCTCAAGTAACCCATTTCACTTCCCATGCCTCATTTTCTGTAAGACTAGGCAACAACCTTCGTCAGAGTGATTGGAAGCACCAAATGACCATTTCAATGTGCAAAGAACTGAACATCATCAGTGTATGCCATAAAAATAGTTTTAGCTCTTCATAGAGGGTTTGTGTTTGTTTTCTATTCTCTGTTTGGGGTAGCTTACAGTGCCAAGTTTCTATCAAGATGATTTATATTGCAGTCTAGGATACAGTTCTCAAACGCCCTTTTTTCCTAGACCTGAATGCCCATTTTTACTCCATAGCTAGTGCAGGGCAGTTCTGTGTACATTGAAATATGCAAGCTGGATGAGCAATTCTTGACTGTGGTAGTCATTTTCTGATGACATGGATTGAAGTAAGGCCATTAGCATACAAGATCACCCATACAGAGCTTGAGTTCTGGAAGATGACAGCATTCATGTTAGCAGAGGATAAACTTACTTCTTTTCCAGCCATAGTAGGAATGGCATACAGGGAGAGTGCCACGTCTTCTGCTGAGCTTCATTATCTTTGCTGAAAGATTCCTGTCTGAGTAGCATCCAGAATGCTTTGTAGAGGGAAATGAAGAGATGCAGTTTAACCTCATTGTTTTTTTTGTAGTAAAAAGGAAAGCTAAATTGCAGTGTGTAAGTCTGAATAGGTTTGGAGCTTCATAAACCCTTTGAGGGTGAAGTTCTTCGTGACTAGCTGTTGCTTCAATTATGAGGTGTATGGACCTCAGGTAAGATGTAGAATTGGATAAAAGAAATAAAATTGTGTTACACGATCCAGGTTGTAACAGTGTATTCTGTGTGAATGAGTTTTCAGCCTACAATGAAACTCAGCACAGAGGTCACAGTCTGTATCAGCTTCCCTTCAAAACTTCTGCAGGGTTTCTTGTACAATTTTATTTCTCCATTTGACCTGCCTCTCCTAGACAGTTAAACATTACTGGTCTCCTCAATGTATGCTCACCTGGGACATTTTGCTGCAGTTAATGTCGGTAAATGATGGAGTGAACCTAGAAATATTTTCCTTATTTAGAGAACAAGTGGGACTGCTGGAAATGAAGGGTTACAGATTGTATTAGAGGGAGAAATGGGACTGCTGAATACTGGATTGCCATAGGTCCACTCAGCAATGAGTAAATTAAAAGGTGTTTTGATGACTGTAGCTGTTCCCTTATGACTGTAGTATGACCTTTGTGTTCCTTTTTGCAGCTCTAACCTGAGCTTGCATTAGCAGTTACATCCTCTCTGAAGAACTAGTGTGGTACTTTTGCTGTCATTACTTAAATAGTTTCTTCTTTCTGTCCTGAAAGTGGCACCATTACAAGTGGGGATGGAACTGCTCAGACCCAGGGAGGTTTTGCAAGGATTTTGGAGATCTGTCAGGATGAAAGGTGCTATTAATAATACATCTGATTATAAGATTAAAGAAAAATTTACAAACCTGAACCATTCAACTTAAAACTAAAACCTGACTAGTTTCTGTTTGACGATAATAGATATTATGGCAGAAAATTTAAAATATCTGGCAGATGTGATTAGAAAAGATATAAAATAAAAGTGTATCATTTTGTAATTCAGCCTTCCAGTATCTGTACCCTTAAACGTGCAGCAACTGCAATGTCACCTGCTTATTTACAAAATATCTGAAGTCTGTTTCCCAAAATACATGCTGTGAATTCGTTTTTCAAACTGGGTGATGTTGGCAAATATTAAATAATTTCTATCTGAGCACATGCTCTGAATTTGTAAGAGTTTGGCAGCTTCTGCAAGCACTGTAACAAGTTCACTGACTCATGTAAGATGCTGTGGCTCTTTGGTAAGGAAATTACAGTTGGAAACATTCGTTCTGGAATGTTATGGATCAAAGCCAGATGTGTATTTTGGCAAAATAAATAACCCTCTTTTTTCATACCTCTTCCACAATAGGATATACTAAACTATATTTTCGTAACTCCAAAACTAGTAATCTTTTCTTTTATGAGTAGCTGGGTGCAACACAGAATTATGAGATTTCTTCATTTGGAAGTTATTCCAGCAACAGTCACCATAAAATAAATGTAGCGTTCTGAACATAGCGGATACGTTCTCCCTCTGTATGCTTTTAATACGACAGTAGATTGTACACTGGTTCTGTTTGAGCTTTGTTCTTTCAGTTACAATGATGTTACCTTTCTGAAATGAATTGTCCTGTGTGGACACAACATATATACATTACTTGCTTGTTATGGAAGTGGAAAGTGGAAAAACATGGGCTGCATGAGTAGAATGAAGTAGCCTGTGGAGACTGTCCGGGCCCCAGAGCAGGCCTTGCTCAGCCCTCTTGTCAGTGTTGATCTTTGCTACTTAGCTATCAGTGAACTCAGCAGTGTGGGCAGAGGGCTTATGAGGCTGGGTCTTGATTCTATACATCTACTCTATACATCTACTCTGCTGTGTCTGCAGAGCCTGAAGAAATGCAGAAAGGGGAAACAAAGCTTGCCTAAAGCTAATAAACCCATCTAGATGTGAGCCAGCTTTTCACGGACCCAAGGGATGTATCTGAATTGCACTCCCGGTTTCAGGGAAGCAGAGGAGTAACACCCATGTTGGCTTTTTGAGGGCTTGGCTTAAATCCTGGTGGGCTTCTCACCTCTGGTCATATACCACTGTGCTGCTTCTCAGAGCCAAAGTTTTAACTCTACAGGATCCAAACTGTCCTTTTGTCTAGGGTGGGTTTGAATTGTTTCCTACTTTAATGAACCAACTATATTACAATAGGTAATCAGATGGTACCATAATTATGTAGGAATAATTTGTCAAATAAGTTTTAATCATGGTCATAAGTGCCAGACTCTGAAGTCAATTAATGCTTCACATCAGTACAACATGGCAGTAGAAGTTCAGATTCTTGTACTTCTCCATTTGAAATAGGAATGTTCACTTGCAGATATCAGAGATGTTTTAATTGCCTAAAGGTGTTTGATTCTACTTCTGTTTCATAACATGTTCTCATCCCTGTTGCATCGAAGCACCATCTCTTAACTCAGTCAGTAACATAACTGACTTGATGATGTATATAGATTTCTAAGTTTAAATCTATTTTAGCAGTAAATGTGGCACAGTAAGAATGGAGCTGCAGACCAGTGGGATTGGTACTGAGGCTCCTCACATCTCCACTGTATGAATTTTAGGAGGCTGTATGTATACATATGTAGGGTGTTACTTTGGGTGGTTGTTCCAAGGCCAGAAGCTGAATTTTTATAATAAAATGAGAGACGAGGAAGATTTCACCTTTGCCCTGCCTTAGTTTTCAGTGTTATTGTAGCTGTATTTCATATACTTGTGAAACTTCAGCAGAAAGGTACCTCTTTATCTTTTACTTCATCATAAAACCTTATTGGTCTCCTCTCCAAAAGAAAGTTGTTTAAAGATATTTATTTTGGGAGATATACTAATTTTGATGCCACTGTTAGTCAGCTTAGTTGTTCTTTCCAGAGAACAAATGATAGAGTGTGGGGTTGCTAGTAGAAGTGATGAGCTGAGATTAATTGAACAGATATATATTGTCTCATCATGGAGGACAGGGCAGGTTCAGAGGTGAGTGTTTCAAGGAATAAATGGAGGGTTTGTTCAGAGGAGCTTCAGAGTGATTATCCTTTGAAGAGACAATGCTAGGAGTAATGTATTTTGGGCCACAATTTATTTATGGTTTGCTTGAGTCTGAGCCAAACATAGTAGTGGCAGAAACAGTATGTCAGGAAGTGAATCAAGAAACAGTGCACAGCAGAAACCAGGCAGTTTTGACCTAGCATTTACTAGGCCAGTCAGACAAGTGTAACATCTCTGAAGGCATTTGGGTCATGCTTCTAGAGAAGATTTCTGTGTGTCTGCATGAAGCTGAGGAAAATGTGTGTGCACAGAACTGCAGTGAATTCTGTTGGCCTGCCCAAAGGTGCAGATGGAGAGCAGAAACACCTTGGTGCATGAGGATGAATACCAGGGCACAGTGCTGTGGTAGGGATCCCTATGTTTCTGCAAAGTCCTCTTCCTTGTACGTCCCTGAACACATGTAGGTAGGAAGAAGGGAAGCTGACAAGATACCCTCTCATGTTGAGTGGATTGGTTTGTGTAATTCTATCTTGCTGCCACTTTTTTTGTCAAGTATCTCTTCTACTGGCCATTAAGTTCTTACCTTCTCCAGTTTCCCTGGAAGTTTATTCTTCTCTTGGATCACCTGCAGACAGCCTCTTCTAAGTGTGACGCTGATAACTGCTTTGATCTTTCCCAGATGCCGTGGGGTTGGGACTACTCCGGATCATCCAACTTAACAGAACTGAAAATTTTGCTGGAAGAGTCCATCATGATCAGACGGCTGAAATCAGATGTGCTTTCCCAGCTTCCAGCAAAGCAACGCAAAATGGTTGTGGTGGCTCCTGAAGGCATAAGTGCAAAGAGCAAAGCTGCCTTGGCAGCTGAAGCAAAGAAGATGGCCAAAGGATATAAAAGTGTAAGTCAGAAACTATTTTCATGACAAGCCATTGGTATTTTAGGTACCTTTATTTAAAAACATCAGTGGAAAAACAGTACCCTGAGTTTCAAGGAAGGTCAGAGCCACACATCATATGAAGGTGCAGTGAAAGGCTGTTGAAGGCACAGTTTTACAATCAAAACAGCTTTTCTTCCTTTTCATTTAACTTTTTACTTTGTCCCTTTTTGTGAAATTCCATTTCCACTCTCTCTCTCTTCTACTTGTTAGTCCTTGCTAGTTGCCTTTTGTATTTCTGCCTCTGTACTTACTCGTCTGTCTTGCCTTGTAATCCCATTCACTCTACAAACACAGCTTTGTTGAAGCTGCATTGTGAACAAAGAAGATGCCAGAAATGTAAAGACTTTATTTTTGCTTTTTTGTTTTTTTATTGTATGGATAGCAAATGCGTGTTCTAGGCTCCTAGGCTGCCAATACAGTTCTGCAAGAATTTATGGCTTTTTCCTTGCCGTTTTAGTTGGGAAATGCTTTCTAAACTAAAACTATGTTTGTGATATGCTTGTCATCCAACTTGTAGGAGTTGAGTAGGAGGTAGGAAGGGAGGTGTCAGAAATAGCGTGTGAGTATCTGCCATACCCAGTGGTGAGTAGATTTCCCCCCTCCAGTCCCCTGTTGTTGTGCGGTTTTAGGCTGATTTTTTCCTTGCAAAGTGTTTATTGGCAGCAGCAGATATCCCAGATCTGTATTCAAGAAGGAGAAAAGGCATTTCTGAGACTCACGTTTATTTATCTTTCTCTCTGCAGAAACAACAGGAGAAGGAAGCTCTTCTCCAGTTTTACAACAGAACAGCAGAAGCTAAAATCCACTCAGTCGTGTAAGCTGCATGTCATTGCTCCATTCTCCTCTAGTAAAATGTGCTTTTCCGCTGAGAACAGGAAAACGGTGCCTTAGAGATAACACTGCGGGGACACAAAGCATCGCCTCAAGCCAGCTTAGAAAAAATTGATTTTAATTACAGTGCACTAAGCATTTTCTTTCAGTTTTTAGAGTGAGTAAGTCTTGTGATTTCATTCCAGATAGGAATCTAAACTGTCATTTGAACCATCTAAAATTCCTTGGTGTTTGGGACTTGGATCAAATTCCTTGGTCCAGACCCTCTTTTAATTTAAGAAGAGGGGGAGTAAGGAAACTAGAAGTATCGACAGTATTTGAGAAAACAAACACTGCAGTCCTGCTGCAGCAGGAATCCTGAGCCAAAAAGCTTATGAGATGGACTGAGCTGTAGTTGTAGTGGGCTCTAAGGATGTCGCAGCCCCTACTGAAGTTCTTGGCTCTTCCACAGAGCTCACATGGGAACTCAGTAGCAAAAGTTTTCTATCACAGGTGTACTTTTAACTCTTATCTTCCCTAGGAATAATTTCCTTCTTTGACTTTCTGTGCCCTTTCATTTTTAGTCTTTCTGCTGAGAGTGCAAAGTTGTTGCTTAGGTCATATAGCTTGACTTATTAAAAAGTAGTATGCTAATAACACGAAAGCTGTTTACTATTCTGCAGCCCTCTGAATGGAGGGACCAGCTGATGTGCACAGTGTGATTTCACAGCCTCAGACCTTGCTGCACAATTTGGCTGTTTGGCACAGAACTGTACTTCAGAGTCCCAGTGCTCATTTCTGTATAAGTTTCTTCCTTTTATGTTAGTGAACATTTAGAAGACTTTCTTCCTTTTATTTCAGTTTCAAATGTGAACTGAATATAAAGCTATGCAGTGCAGTTTACTTGACTCTCTGGCAGAAACTACTCCTTTTTGGTGGTGAGGGGCCTGGAAAGCATGCCTTATGAGGAGAGGCTGAGGGAACTGGGGTTGTTTAGAGAAGGGGAGACTGTATTGCTCTTTACAACGACCTAAAAGGAGGTTGTAGCGAGGCTGGTGTTGGTCTCTTCTCCCAAATTACTAATGATAAAATGAGAGAAAATGGTCTCAAGTTGTGTCAGGGGAGGTTTAGATTGGATCCTAGAGGTCCTTTCCAACCCTAATGATTCTATGATTGGTCTGCAGTCTCAGGTTTCAAGTCAGACATAATAAATTGATTGCCAGGGATACCCAAGTGTCATGTAGGCAACTGGCCAGCTGCAGTGGAAAAAAAAAAAAAAGGATTTTCCCCAAATGCCTTTTTTTAAATCTGCAGGACCCTTGACTTGCTACTTGCATTTTACTGCGACTATTTTATGCTAGCCTGTTTCCTAGTTTCTGTGTATAGATGAGCAGTATCTTTAAAATTTGTTGTGAGCAAAGCCTGTATTCTCTCAGCACAGAATTTTATGAAGTGTTGAGGTTTTCTTCCTCTTTCATTTAGAGAATACATCCTGGAGCTACTGGAAAGTGGGAATCGTAAATTTCTGGTGTTTGCTCATCACAAGATAGTGCTGGATGCAGTAGTTGAAGAGCTGGAGAAGAAAGTAAGTACTTGACTGAGTTGTCTTAACTTTATCACTGTTCCAGCTTCAAAGCTGTTTAAGAGCTCCCCAGAGTTATGGCTGGTCAGATACTTTATGAAGGTTAGTGACAGAGATAATTTCTACTTTCTGTGTTTCTGAATGTGCCCTTCACTGAGGGAGCTGAGCTGTCAGAGTAAATGCCTCAGAGGATGCACTTTGTACTAGCTGAATGGCTTTCGTGGTATTGAATGTTCTTTATTCTCCATCTTGTGCCCTGGAGCTTGTGAATTCTTGGAGGAGTGTTACCCTGCATGGCCACCTCTGCTTTGTGCTCCAGGCTTTCCTCTGAGAGGAAGAATGTAACAACCTGAGTCTAGCTATGACTGCCTGCCTTTATCTCTGTGGCACTCTAACATTTTTTGAACTGGGATATGGTAGGGAGACTTAATAGACCTGCCAATCACCTCTCTGGCTTCAGAAGCGTTTGTCTAATTATTCTTGTGAGACTTCCATGGATGCCCCTGTAGAGTTCTGGGGTTCTGGGTTGTACTGGGACAGTGTGAAGGATGGTTTAAGTTAATGTTCTAAACTGTAAACCGCAGTGGCAGTGGTGATTTTGCTGCTTCTTTGGCAGCATTCTTCAGCCAAGCAAGGAGATTGGACACTGAAGTTATGGCTCTGCATGACCCAGGTTTGGCCTGCCTCTCCTGAGCCTACTACAGGACAGCTGAGATGTGTTGGAAGACTTAGGAAGGTTGTGGAGATTGTGGCAGCTGTAACATCAGCGCACAGCATTCAGCCTCATATTAAGCCTGTTGCCTTTCCACTGTACTTGACTTACCAGCTTGTTGCTGTCCTTCCTCTTGCTCAGGACTGGAGCAGCAGACATAAGAGCAAATCACACACTGTGTGAACAGAGAGGAGGTACCTTATATGGTGAGCTACAGTGCCTCTGCCTTAAAAATGAAGAAAGGTCTTAAAACTCCAACTGTTGCCTTTTTACTTTCCTGGCTCTGCTGTGGGGAAGGGAAGCAGAATCCATTGAAACATGGAAGGAGGATATAGGAAGGATACAGACACAAGGCCTCTAAAAAGTATCTTCTGCCTTTTCACAGCATGTTGACTACATTCGAATTGATGGCGCCACGCCTTCAGCTGAGCGGCTGTCCCTGTGCCACAAGTTCCAGTTATTGGAGAAGCAGGTTGTGGCCGTCCTGTCCCTCACTGCTGCAAACATGGGCCTGACATTGTCTGCTGCAGACCTGGTGGTGTTTGCAGAGCTCTTCTGGAACCCAGGGGTATGAGTCTTGAGAGGGAAGGGATTGAATGCTTTCTGGAGAGCAGAAAGATTGGCACTTAGGAGGAGATGTAATGGGCAGAGGACTTACTCTAGATGTTGCCATGAAAGGCAAATATGCTTGTGTTTACTGATTTGACAGTTCTCAGCTGCTTGCCCAGCCCATATCTGCAGGGGTCCATAATCAGTGCTGACCCTCTGCTTCTGAGAAATGCTCGGTGCTTTTTGGGAATCTGGTGCACCAGATGAATTCTTGGCTTCGTCTCTGCAGGTGTTAACATGATCTAGATGACAAATAGTTGCCAAGCACAAGAAACAAGAATTCCCTGTTCTCTGGTGCTTATGCTGTTTCTTAAATGTTGCAGTTCTCACTTTATTTTCTTTGTCATGTTTTTATATAAAGATTTTGATCCAAGCAGAAGATCGGGCACATCGAATTGGACAGACCAGCTCTGTTAATGTTCACTACCTGGTGGCTAATGGCACAGCAGATGACTACTTATGGTAGGAAGTGAGAGACACTGGTTATCTAGTCACATTTTCTGACTGTTTGTCACATGTGATGTAAGGTGCTTAATGTTAGAGCTCATTTCTATAGCCTGTGAGGGGAGGAGTGGTAACTGTCAATCAGGGCTGCTGTGAGCTGATGCCATGGCCTGGCCACAGTGGATATAACTGAGTGGATAAGTAAAAGAAGTAAAAGTAGTTAACTGACAAAGAAAGGGCTCTTGAGAGAAATTCTGGGAGACCTGATGGATCTAAAACCTTCACAGCCTCTGTATAAGGAGAAGGAATTGTCTTAGATACAGCCCAGAGCTTTCATGTGGTAAGTACTTTCAAGCAAACAGGCACTGGAGATGGTTTCGTGTATTGTGGATCAGGTCTGAGGAGCAATCTGGCTACTGGGTGCTTGAACGGGGAGCTCTGGAGAAGGACTGCACTATTGCTTTCCTCTTCAGTGAGCCCTTTAGATGGATTAAAGAAACACTACAGACCCACCTCTGGAGAGTTGTGGTCTGAGCCTTTTTGGATGCAGTGAGAGCTATCAGTGGACGCTGGTCCTTAGAGATGGTAAACCTGTTATCTTGGGGAAGGATCTGAGGAATCCTCAGTGCTGCAAGGGAACTGACCTGCAAAAGATGGAAAGAAATTATAAAGCATCTGGTTCATTTAAAGTCCAAAAATACATCTTTATTACCTTGTTTAAAGGAGTGAACTTGTGCAGTTCCCAGAATATCATGATAGCAAATAATTACAACCCTGCAATGCAAGGAATCTGGAAACTGATGCATCCCCCACATTTCATGGAAAGTTAATGACAATAATTCTGCCTTTATTTGTGAAATGCTGTCCATGCAGTCATTAATGCTTAATGGGAAGGAAATGCAGCTCTTTAAAGAAAGACAGTGGCATCCTTTTTAAAAGGCAAGAAATAAAAGACGAGAACCCTATTTGGTAAATGCTTGAAATGTGCTTTGGCCTTTGCTTCTTCCCAAGTGTCATGTCTGCAGGTGCGGTTTTGACCTCTTGAGCCAGTGGTGGATTCTTAATCCTGTAGTACCTCAGGAGAAATCCCAGGATTGCTGATGTCTGTTGATGGCAATTGCCATTGCTTACCTTGGAGACTGAACACACAGGCTACTTGGACTCCCTTAGTAGCATTTTCTTGTTCTGACTTCATACCATTTCTTGTTCTGACTTCATACCATTGGTGTTGCCCCAACAGTCATCTAACTTCCCTATTGGATATGTGTTATCCAAATATTTATAGTCTGAAATCCTGTTCTTGTTATTTGTTTAAATTTGATTGATTGAATTCCAAAGACAGCATACAGTCATCAAGAGCAGGACAGGTGAAAGGAACTAACAAGCATTAGTAAAAAAAAAAATCTTTATATTCCCATTGTATATTCCCATTGTATATTTTTTTTTAATCTACACATAGTAAATGACACAATGTCCTTGCATGAGATTTTCTTCCTTTCAGTAATATCTGTTTATCTCTCTTAGGCCAATGATTCAAGAGAAAATCAGAGTGCTGGGGGAAGCTGGTCTTTCAGAAACCAATTTCTCCAAAACGGCTGAATCTACTAATTACTGCCCCAAGGTAACTGACCTGAGTTAGTCCCTGGGAGAGGCTGAATGTGCTCTGGCTTGTGTACATCTAGGCTGGGGGGTGATTGGCAGGCTGACCGTACACCTATTCTGCCTTTAATGCCACTGACCAGATTCTCCAGCTCCTCTCAGGATCCATGCTTTGACTTGGACTCTCCACAAAAAGGTCCCAAATGTACTGCATGTGAGGAGACATGATAGCATCCATAGTTTATGCATGCCTCTGAGATATAGGTACCTATATATGTATGTATGATATATATGACATATACACGTGTGCACTGACTGTTGTTCACTTTGTTTTTGTATGACAATGTGTGTGCACATTCTTTCTGTTCAAATTTCTCAGACAGATCCAAAACAGAAGACCATCTATGACCTTTTCCAGAGGACCTTCTCCGAGAGCAGAGATGATACTGATGCTTTGCTTTTGGAAGCAGCTGATGCTTGCTGCGAGTTTGACTCTGGCAGTGCTTTGCAAGATACAGAACGAGAGACATGTTCATCAAGTCCCCCCAAAAAGCGGCGTATTGAGGAGTTTTTTATACTGTAAAGATGACAGAAAAAAAAAGAGAGATGGTGGTTATGAGATTTTTTAATGTTAATTAAAACAAGCAAAAAAAAAACCTACACAAAACCAAACAAAAAAACCCAACCACAAAACCCAAGAGCAATCGAGAATAATTTTTTGAGTTTTCAGAAATAAAAGACTTCAAGTTTTCTCTATCTCTAGTGCGTTTCATCTTGGAGGATGCAAAGGCAATCTGGCAGTGTGACAGAACAGCACACACACACCTGGTAGCCTACATGTTTTGAGCTCCTGTTTTTTGCTGATGACTAGATGGCCATGGGCAAGTAGCATGTTGCTTTGTTTCAGCACATCAGCTTCCATGGCTGTTTTGTTTAAAAAGCAGACAGTAGATGTCTGTCCACAAGGAAAAACTGTTGTGAAAACTAACAGGAGCTGCAGAGTGCTTTTAACCATCAGCCTTCTGTCTTCAAGATGGTTTTTGTCTGTATTTTATAGGAGTCAGTTCACTGGCAAAATTTGGCCCTTATTTGGGACACTTACAAACTGTCTGTGTGATACTCAGACTGGCAGTGAGGAGAAAAGATTGACAGATCTTGATGTATTGCGGAGGTGGGGGAAAGGGAGGACAGATGCAGGTTTTTGTCTGTGTGGAGCAGTCAGTACCTTGAAACTAAATAGTATAATTGTCTGCCACAAGGTGTGTATAGTAGCACACATCTGCCTGAGCACACTGATCTCTGGCTTCATGGCACGTGCTTCTTGTATCAGTGAAAGGGGAATCTTGTCCTGACTGCCAGGGGTTAAGCTTGGCTGCTCAGGAAGGAGGAGTGTGTGTGTTTTTGTTAAGGCTTGAGACTGATTTCCACAGGTGAGTGAGGGATAGGCATGTGTGGACTTCTGCTCTTATTTTGTAAGAAACTGATTCTGGACTGAGCTGTTTTAAATAAAAAGCGGTTTTAAGTCATGGTTCTCAAGCTTTTGGTACTTTTTCTATTTTAGAATTTAATTTCCTGTTTGGACCTTAAGCTTGAGAAATATGTGATGCAGTAGAATTAGTGTAGGGGTTTTTATATTTGCAATGGCTGTAAGATAGGTCTTTTGGGGGACACTTTGTTTTGTGTTTTCTAAACTGTTTCAACTTTCACAAGGGAAACTCCCATGATACTCTGCTTATAGATGAATCAACAGCTACTTCCATAACACATTTCGGCTGGTACCCTTAGGACCTGTTATTTGCTCCCATTACAGCTCTGCACAGGTTACTCTGAGAATGCCAAAAGCAGAACTGCTGCTTGATGCAGTGATTAAAATGCCTGTTCTCGATTTGCCATAGTCTTTATCCTGCTCTCAGCCCTGTGCACCAAGACATGAACTTCCAGCCTCGGTTCCATTCAGGAGCAAGCCCACTTTTTGGTTCCATTTGGGAGCTTGTGACACAAATGCTGTCCCTTGGGCATGGCCTGATTCCATTTCAGGCAGTGATATCTCTGCAAAAAAACTCCGGAGGCTACTTTTGATGTGGGCTTTATGTAAAGGCAAATGGAGACATGTACAGCTGGTCTTTTCAAGCATCTCTGTGTGTCTGTCTTTTTTTTTTTTGCATATTATTGCCAGTGTGGTGTAGGGTGCTCCCAAGATAATGTCTTTCATGCTTCTAGTCTTAGTACTAGAAGATACTTGGAGATGGGCTAGTGTTAAGCAAATGTGACCAGGGAGTACAGAATAATACACGATTTCAGAGGTACCGGTTACCTGTGTTTTACAGCCATAATCTGTAGAGAAGGGTGAAGGAGAAGCAAGCTGAAAGCTTACATTTAGTGTGTGTGTGTGTGGAGGCCAGGAGCTAACATGCTGTTGCAGGCAGCATGCTTGTCTGTGGGCAGATACGGGACACTGGCAAAAAGGCCTCTCTTCCATGGTCAGGTACAAATGTTTGTACTACAAGATCAACCTGATAATAACTGGGATATTTTTTCCTGCATTGAAGGGTTTGATTTTTCTTCATGTTCTGCAAGTGTCATTGTGGAAATATCCTACAGGCTGTGTATGGAAATGTGCTGGATTTTCATTCATGACTGCAGAAGGTGCTTTGGTATGTTAACTGGAACAGGACTGAGGAGGGCGTGACTGGCCAGCCAGAGGAAATGCTTTACCTCTGGGTTTGAAACAGAGCTAAACCTTGCTTCTGTTGTTCCAAAAGCTGGCCAGGAGATAAATGCACACTTTTTTGACATTGTTAAATATCTTTCTTCTTGAACAATATTTAATGTTTCTAGGATGTGATCTTTCTACTTGCAGAGAGGGTTGTTCTGAGTAAGGGATGAAAAATGTTGCTGTCTACCTACTGAAAAAAAAATAGGGAAGACACTTTTTCACAGCCGTATTGTTTTCCCCTGTTGTAGTAATTCTCTTCATCCTTGTAAAGGTACAGCTGCTTCAAAATAGTATTTTTCTGATGTGCTGGAAATACCCTTGGAGCATTCTGCTTCTCCTAAACTCCATTTATCTTATCCATCTGCTGATAAATCCTGGCCCTCTTAGAGGAATACTAGATGTGCTCACTCAGTTAGGACCAATAAAATATCAGCTGGTTTGTTGCAGAGTTACAAAGGCTCTTCAAGTACACTTGAGTTCACTTTATCCTCATGAGATGATGAAGAAGAATCTTGGAGGAAAGTGCTTTTAACCATTCCATCAAAGGATTGGTAAGACTGTGGAGGCCTTAGCCCAGTTACACCATTAGTCTGTCCCTTAATATGATAAGAAGGGGGCTGGGAAACTGTCAGCAGGGTCGGGCTTGCTGATGAGCATTTGCCCAAGGTAGTGTACAGCTGTCCAAGGAGCAGGCTCAGGAGCACACAGTGCTCTTGGGGACTTGTAAAGCTGCCCACCAAATATCATACAGCTGTAATTTTCTTGCATTATATGAAGTCCAGTAAAGGGAAGTACCCCTCTTAACTGCATCCTGGACCCTCTTCCTCTGACTGGATGTCTGCTTGTACACCTATGTTAGAGAAAGATGTGTTTTCAGGAAGGATGCCAGACCAGGAACGAGCTAAAAATTAACCAGGGAAGATGGAACTACATCTTCAGCACCTGAAGTTGTCCAGCCTCAAGCATGCAGAAGAGTTTGAGATGGTGGACTGGCAAACAAAGGCTTCAGGAAGTGTGCTGGCCTGTCTGCATCCATCTATCTTCTAGTCACTTGGAAACTCTTGTTGGCTGTTATCCAAGGGGGCTGGACTGGGCTGTTGGCAAAGCTGTCTCGTGGGTAGGTGAAGAATATGGTCATGGGCTCTACTGTCACAGCAAACTTTAACTCTTGGACTTGTCAACACTAAAAAAACTCACCTCCTCCTTCCACAGAGATGTAGCCTGTGAGTCATCCTTATGCTGAGGATCTGAAAAGGGCAAATGCATTCCTGTGTGACCTAATCTAGGCCATCCTGCTCTGGCAGGGGCGTTGGACTAGGTGATCTTTTGAGGGTTCTTCCACCCCCTAACATTCTGTGATTCTGTATCCACCAGTAGTTAATTCCCTATTAATTAAGTAGGCTGCAAATGAAGAGGAGGGCTGTTGTGGGTTGAAGCAGCTGGGGTAGGTGTGGGGCTGTCACCCAGGGATAGTTTCTCCAGCTGGGCTGGGCAGCCTCGGCTCCCTCCTGGTGTGGGGGGGTGAGCCGCAGCCAGCTCTTCGTATTAAAAGCTCCCGCGCTAACCGGATTACGTTCCTTAATGGACATTAATGGGTCGTAATCCCGTTAGGAGCATCGCAGCTCAGCAGCACTGATGTAGGCCGGGCCTGAGGAGCACAGGAGCTCTCCCGGTGCTGACGGTGGAACCAGTGCGAGTGCTCGGCGGCACCTCCCGCGTGCAGACGTCCCCCTCCGTGGTGACACGTGGGGGCATTGACGGCTGGCTGTCTCACCACGGGATGGCCTCCATGCAATGGGTTTGATTCTGGGGTTGCACCTCATCAGGTTGCATTAAACCCGCTGGGTTTTGGGCCGGTGCCTTTTAACGTTAAGATTCGTCCTCACAGAGTGACAGGTTTTGTTGGTTTGATTTTCACCCGTTCTGCAGCTCCAGTCTGGCTGGCTGTTCCTTTTTTAACAGTGATATCTACCTCCTGATCTCTTTAAAAANGGCGTCCCAGGAGAAGTCCGGGCCCCGGGCCCGTGTTCCCAGCGGACAGCGCGGTCAGGGGTTGGCGGTGCCCGGTGGGGTGGCTCTGCCGGCTGCAGCGTTGCGTGTGAGAGCGGGCTGTCCCCGAGCGCGGACCAGCCCTTGCTGCTGCTTGGCTGCCAGACTGCGGCCCGAATGCTCCGTCAGAAAGAAGCTGGGAGGCTGCGGCAGCGTCAGACAGATGAACCGCGGTTATAACCTCCGCGGTTATGACAGATGCTGTATCTACTATCATGGGGCAGAGGCGCTGGGAGGCTGCAGCGCCG
>VWZY01007782.1:457699-486419 GCA_013399075.1 Chloroceryle aenea | reverse complement strand
CATCAAAATTTTTGGTTTTTTTTTTTTTTTTTTCTTTTCCCTCTTGACAAGGCTTTGGCATGCCTTGGATTGCTAAATATACTTTCCTCTTGCAAATTCTTGGCAGGAATCTGTGTGAGGAATCACGCCAAGCAGTCTCTTCAAATGTTAACAGGCTCATCGGTGTGGCTTTCCCAGTGCAGGGTTTGTGATTTTTTTTTTTTCCTTTTCATTTATTTTTTATTATTTATTTTTATTTTTTTTCCCACCTCCCTTCCCAAAAAATCCCAACCCCTCTCCTTTCCATACACTGTTGCTCTGCGCTTATGAACTATGGCAGCTCAGCAAGAAAGAATTTTTCTAACCAGAGTTGAAAAAAAGCACTCGTTTGGTGTTCAACAGTTTGGTGGCACTGCCCTGCTTGGCTTCCTGGGCCTTGTGTTGAGCTGGAAGTGTGGATTTTGGGGTCCTTCTGGAAAACCTAATCCATTCCCTGGTCTACCTTTCCCTGTTTTGCTTTTTCCTCTGTTTTTAGTAAGTGGAACCATATCCTTGCATGTCAATCGTAGATTTTATGTTTTTCTTTCAGTGGCCTATTAGCAAGTGAATGAGACTGTCCTGCTCCCCTTTTGTTTCCTCCATAGTACTTACACTAGTGTAGAAGCAGCCCTGGTGATGGTGCCTACAGCAAGGCAGGGACCTGCAGACCAGCATATAGGGGAGAGAAGGCTGGCCCCAGGCAAAGGACGGTGCTGCTCTGGCATCTGAAGCTGCCAAAGCAAAGAAAGTAGGGAGAAGTCAGCACAGCATCGATGAAAACCCAATGCTTCCCTAAAAGAAACTTCCTAGGACTCTGATATCCATCAGTATGTCAGGCTCCAAACCTCCCTTAAGCTTCACCAGAGACAATCTTGCATAACCATTTGGAGAACCTAATGGCTGGCTTTCCATCGACCTTTGCCCACCTCTTATTTCTTCTCCTGTCCTCTCTTACCTCCTGACCCAGAGTGTGAGCAGTGTGGGGAACTGTGTGAGCTTCCTGATGTGCAGTCAGGGGAAGAGGACAGCCAGCTCTGCGGGACTGCATGTTGAGGGCTTTGCTGGCAGTACGCTCCACCTAATTTCTTGGCAGGCAAAATGGGCTGGAGCTGCCTTCACCAAGCTCTGTCATGGTGTGCATGGTTACAGCTGCACCTGGCCCCTGTGGCCATAGAAGGAGAGCTCACCTGGGTTTCTTATTTCTGTGGAATTACAAGCACAGTATTGCTGGGTTACACTAGCTGAGGCTTTCAGCTGCAGTTTTAAAATGTCCATTGTGTAAAAAGATTCCAATGTACTCTCCTGGTCTTCTGTCATCTGATGGTTAAATTCCCCACTCTGTGCTTAAACTTCTACCTGCTTCTCGTGGAAGGAGCTCAGGGGGGTTGCAGGGAAGCTGCTACAGAGGAAACTTTGTTGTGGGCCCACAGAGCCTGTGTTCATCATGTTACAGCCTGGGAAGAGCAGAGGACTGGAAAGCTGAGGATAGAAGAGGCCACAACTGGAAGGTTGGTCCAGACCAAGGGATGACTCCCCACTTTTCCCACTAAAGTGCTTCTTGCTCATACACACTCTCTGTGTGGAGAGCTGTGACTTTAGTCCACTCCTGTGAAATGGACCCATTAACCTGGAAAGCAGAGAACTGTCCCTACTGGATCTGGTTGCTCTCCTGTTGACCACGTTTTCTTTTTTGTATTTTGTTCACCAAAATGGAATATTTTCAGCCTTGATTCAGTGGGCTTTTCTGAAGGGACCTCTGTCCACACCAGGGAATAGTTATTTATAACTCATGAGTTTGGTTTCAGGAATTTGCTCTGTGACCCCTCTCCCTGTCTTTGATTAAATCTCATATTGTAAGAGGAACATTTTATTCTGCAGCCCTTGCCTGTCCTGAGACAAATGTCCTACAAGTTGCTGCTTTGCTCTTCCCTTCAGGCAGTTCTGGAACAGCCCCATTTTTTTTTGGAAGTGTGGAGAGACAGGGCCCAATTCCTCCAAATAAATATTATTTAATGGGAGATGCAAACTGGTGGACTAAGATGGTACTTGCCTTTTTTACGGAGCATAGTTCTCATTGAACATAGTTCTTCCAAGTTGTCACCTACTACTGGGCTTCACCTTTGAAGGGAGAAGTTTCAGAGCAAAGCAAGGTTGTCCCTGGTATCCCAACTGTGAGGCCAAATGGACTGCTTGAACATAGAATCTTGATCTTATCTATTTCTATTCAAGCTGCTGGATTTGAAACTAGTTTGACTGTAATGGACTGGATTTGAGATTAAAACGCAAATCAATAAAGGGAACACTTAGAAAAATATTAAATGCAGAGTAGGTCCAAGTCATGCAAAGAAACAATTGGAACAAATAAATAAATCTAGGCATCAAACAATTAATTTGAAACTCCAGTCAGTTGAAAATATGTTCTTCTTTGTGCATGAAGAGTAAGAAAGAAAGAAATGGAAATTCCTATAGCATGCAGAGGTGTTTATTCCAAAGTAGGTCTACCTCTGGCAAAAATGTTGTGTATGCTGGGATAGTCATTATGTACCTCAGATGAAGACTATGCTGGTACCTACCAAAATGAAAGAGAGACCTGTCAAAGGAAAAGATAGAAGATGGAAAAAAATCAGCCAGGTATGGAAGCCTAAAAACTCCTCATTTGTGATTTGAGCCTATCAGCAGCCTGGTCATTGCCAAGAGCATTGGTTTGCATTATTAGTATTGAGTAAGTTCTTAGCAGCTTAAGACTGCAATGGTTTTTACAACATGGACCATAAGCACTGATAAATCATTTCACATTGCTTGCTTGGAGAATCCAAGGCATTAGGCATAGTGGTAGAGCTGCCAGTTGTGTCTCTTCTTTTATTTCCAAAGGGTGGAGATCAGTGAACAAAGTGGTTCTCTGTGGGGATCAGGCTACTTCATTTAGCCAGTGTACTGTCTTCCATCTTCCCACTACTTTCCTTCTGCTTTTGTGTGTTCTCACCTTACATGCACTCTCCCGGATGATGTGAGGTCCCTGAGGCATGGAATATTTTCTTGTTTTGCTTATCTGTGGAGACCTGAGCACAGAGGACCCTACTTGCTCTCTTTTTACTTCTCATGTTCAGCTGTAGGATGGAGGTCACCCAAGCCTTTGGGAATACATTTCAGGAGCATTCCCTGTCCTCACTGCAGGAAGATGGTACCTTTGTCAAAAGGACAAGTTGCCATCACTTGCAGAAAAATGGGTTGCATGGAAATGAGAGGCTCTGGCTTGTGGTCTTGCTCTAAAGCGGCTGCATTTTTAACATTCAGAAGCCAACAAAGATGAAAGATTCTTGGTCAACATCTCTACTCCCTTGGAAAAAAAAGAAGTATAAAAACTTGATAAATATTTTGCATTAATAAATTCCGTTTGTCTTGTAAAACAAAGTTTGCCAGCTACCAAAGCAGGGAAAATATTTTACATAACTCTGAGTGTGATGTCTCAAAGGTTGCTATGAGTCTGGTTTGAACAATTCTTTCCACATCCCAGAATGTGAAGGAATGCTAAGCTTCGCCCAGGCTAGGACCAAGCTTGCTGCATGTGTCCATGTAGTAGGTTAAATGTGTCTGGATGACAAGTGCCCACCAAAGCTGCTCTATCACTCCCTCTGCTCAATGGGAGAGGGAGAGAAAAAAATATAACAAAAGGCTTATGGGTCAAGATGAGGACAGGGGGATACCACTCACCAATTCACTGTCACAGGCAAAACAGGATCAACCTGAAGAAATTAGTTTAATTTATTACCAATCAAATCTGAGTAGGATCCTGAGGAATAAAACCAAACCTTAAAAGCAACTTCCCCTCCCACCCCTCCCTTCTTCACAGGCTTAATAACTCTCAATTCTTTTCCTCATGTCCCCTCAGTGATGCAGGGGGATGGGGAATGGGGGTTATGGTCAATTCATCACACATTGTCTCTGTTGCTCCCTCCTCCTCGGTAGGAGGGATCATCACACTCTTCCTTGCACCTGTGTGGGATCCCTCCCATGGGAGACAGTCCTCCATGAACCTCTTCAACATTTGTCCTCCCCACGGGCTGAAGTTCTTCACAAACTGCTCCAGTGTGGGTCCCTTCCTTAGGGTTCAGTACTTCAGGAACAGACTGCTTCCGTGGGGGTCCTCCACGTGATCACAAGTCCTGCCAGCAAATCTGCTCCAGCTCTCCTCTCTTGCCACGGATCCTTCCAGGAACCTGCTTCAGGCTTCCCACAACCTCTTTTAGGCATCCACCTGCTCCAGCATGAGTTCCTGTGTGGGCTGCAAGTGAATATCTGCTTCACTGTTAACCTTAATGGGCTGCAAGGGGACAGCCAGCCTCAGCACNTGGGTCAAGATGAGGACAGGGGGATACCACTCACCAATTCACTGTCACAGGCAAAACAGGATCAACCTGAAGAAATTAGTTTAATTTATTACCAATCAAATCTGAGTAGGATCCTGAGGAATAAAACCAAACCTTAAAAGCAACTTCCCCTCCCACCCCTCCCTTCTTCACAGGCTTAATAACTCTCAATTCTTTTCCTCATGTCCCCTCAGTGATGCAGGGGGATGGGGAATGGGGGTTATGGTCAATTCATCACACATTGTCTCTGTTGCTCCCTCCTCCTCGGTAGGAGGGATCATCACACTCTTCCTTGCACCTGTGTGGGATCCCTCCCATGGGAGACAGTCCTCCATGAACCTCTTCAACATTTGTCCTCCCCACGGGCTGAAGTTCTTCACAAACTGCTCCAGTGTGGGTCCCTTCCTTAGGGTTCAGTACTTCAGGAACAGACTGCTTCCGTGGGGGTCCTCCACGTGATCACAAGTCCTGCCAGCAAATCTGCTCCAGCTCTCCTCTCTTGCCACGGATCCTTCCAGGAACCTGCTTCAGGCTTCCCACAACCTCTTTTAGGCATCCACCTGCTCCAGCATGAGTTCCTGTGTGGGCTGCAAGTGAATATCTGCTTCACTGTTAACCTTAATGGGCTGCAAGGGGACAGCCAGCCTCAGCACGGTCTTCACCATGGGCTGCAGGGGAATCTCTGCTCTGGCACCTAGAGCACCTCCTTTCCCTCCTTCTTCACTGACCTTGGTGTCTGCACAGTTGTTTCTCTCACATATTCTCACTCCTCTTTCCAGTTGCAATTGCTGTTGTAGAAGTTTTTTCTTCCCTTTCTTTAATATGCTATCCCAGATGTGCTACCACTGTCAATGACGGGCTTGGCCTTAAAAATGTCTGGAGTCGTGGGCTTGGTGTTGAAGCCAGCTGACATTGTCTTTATAGGATGCAGGGGAAGCTTCTAGCAGCTTCTCATAGAAGCCACCCCTGTAGCACACTCTCTTGTCTACCAAAACCTTGTCATGCAAACTCAACAAAGTCAGTGTGTTTTTCTGCTGGCAGGTTGGGTTTATTGCAGTGGAAGTGAGTGGCAGGCTGGCTGCCTGCTGATGAGTGGAGTCCAGCAGGTGGGAGGTAGGACATGGAAAACTTGATGAAGGCATGAACATGGTCCAAAAGCTGTTTGTGAACTCAAAACAATGTCCCTTACTGTGCTGTGGGAATGTTGCTATAAAAGGCAGGAAAAGCATAACCATCTACTATTATTGTCTTGTTATTGATTTTTAAGGGCAACGGTGATTAACCAGATTCCTTATGGATGTTTCTTAGTCCGGACTAGTGACACTTTCTGACTCTCAAGTCAAGGACCAAGCAGTGGCTGTTCCTGCTAATTCTGACAGGGTCTTTGTGATGGTTTGCATCTTCCTGCTCTGGTTTTGCATAAAGCTGTGGAGCAGCAGTGATCAACTGCAGCACCTAGGGGAACTGCAGAAGGTTTTTCTTGCTGCTTGCAAGCCCTCACACTTGATCTGGGTTACCACTTCCCAAGATACAGAAACATGAATTGTTATAGGAGGTAGAGGGAAGTGACACCCAAGCCTGAGCCGAGCAGGGGTGCAGCTGAGGACTGCCTTCAAATGACAGTCCCAAGACTACTCAGGATTTGGCATTTGGAGCACTCCAAGCCAAGTGTGCTCTTTTGGCTTTGTGGGATGCACATCATCACAGCTGACCAACCTCCTTCCACCCTTACTGTCAGGCATCTGCCAGTCTTCCAGATTATCAGCTTGGCTTGCAGGAGCTGGAGTTGTTTCTTTGCTCAGTTTAAGTCCTTCTCCTGGTCACTTCTGCCTACCCTCCTGAATATGATCTTGCTGGAGCTTTTTTACATACTTACAGCTCTTGAGGCTCATTTTGCCCTGGGCCATCTTCCACTAGCCAACGTCTTGAAGGAGATGAGGCAATCAGAGGCTCCCAAGTGACTTGTCAGTGCTAAGGCCAGGCAATGCTGTGAGTTAAAACATGCAGAAAATGAGGGATGCAGCAATTCCAGGTGCACAAGCACAGTGGAGCTCAGCTCCTACAAGCATTGAAGCTCTCCAGCCCCACTGCCTGTGATATGCCTGCCAGGAAGATATGCCACAGCTAGAGCCACATGGGAAGTGGCCATTCCCTCTTGGGAAAGCATCTGAAACAGTCAGCTAAGGAGTTATCCTGAATTGGGGTGAAAATTTATTTGTGAATCCCAAACAATGTCTCTCGCAGAGCTGTGGGAATGTTGCTATAAAAGGCACGAAGTCCCAGCTGTCTACGGTTATTGTTTTGTTGTTAATTTTTAACAATGAGGATAAATACCCATTGGAATAGATTCCCCCTGGGATGTTTGTTGGTATTGAGTATTTAAACTATGAGGTCCTCTGAGAAGAGACGTGTCTAGGGCAAAATGTATGTACAGCACCAAAGACCACAGTGCCTTCAGCCACAGCTTGTGCAAACCCACTTTCAGTTGTGCTGCAAAGGCCTGGGGAACGCATATGGCCAGACACGCTGTGTCAGCAGAGGGGTGTCAACTCCTGCTGGGGTGGCAATGAGTCAGGAAAACCTGGGGAGCTGGGTAGCCCTGAGCACCTGAAGTCTTTCTCAGTTTCATCAGATTGTTATTCTACAGCAGAATGTCTTCAGTCGGACTATTTATAGCTAGCCCCTAGCTAAGAACAATTAGTATTTAACAGCAACTAAGGCTCTTAGGAAAGAGTTTCAACAGATGAAGGATCAGTTCATGGTCACCAAGGGTTGGGGTTTTTTGTTTTTTCTCTCCCCCTCAATAGACTGTGCAAGTGCCTTCTCTTTTAGGAATCAGTTCTGCAGCACATGGAGACTCACCACTAAATTATATCTCTGGGCAGAAAAGCAATGCCAAGCCAGTTTGTTGATTTTGTCATGTAGGACACAGCCCCCTTGCCCTGCGTGCAGTCATGCACAGACTACTTGGCATCTAATTAATAATTTGCAGTGAAGCAGTGGCTACTTCCTTGCATCACTTCAATGTGGTTGCCAAGTGGAAAATTGAAAAGCAAGAGAGAGCCAAAGAAACAACGACGACAACAACAACAACAAAGGTTTAAAGTTCTAGGAAATTTCACTTTGTGAGGTCAAAATTCCTTGTATGTTCAGGGGCTGGGCTGTTGGCTGGCATGCACTTCTAGTTAACATGGCAAAGCCCTTTCTTTTCAAAGCCCTGTTCTCCTAAAGCACCTTCTGTTTGACTGGGGTTTCTCAGCCTTAAAATGTACATGTGTTTGGAGAGGCAGGAGGACATAGGGAGAATGCAGAACTAGGGTAGGTTGAAGAGAAGTCAGATGAGGGTTTTTTTCATGGTTGGGAAGGTGACAAATGCTCCAGGGGATAGGGACCAGCAAGGAAGGATGGAGAAGCAGAGCTCCCAAGGCAGGACTGGGGTGGAGTGATGCAAATAAGGGATTTGTAGAATAGAGGATGCCCAGGAGTGGGCTTACGGCCAAAGGAGACCTCGTCCTAACTTTTCTGGTTCTCGAGGAACACATCTTACCATAAGCCTCTCCTCCCAGTCTCCTGGTCAGCATTTGGGCTGTGTTTGTCCTGTTCATGTCACAAAAGGGTTTTCTTCTGAGTGTAGAGTTTTTTAGCATGCTGCTGTTAGAAAACAGTAACAGTAATGTCTCATGAATTAGGTTTTCCCCTTTTTTATGCTGCTAGCCCTGGGGAAGAGCTGGGGCATGCAACCCTGCTAGCACAGCAAGAAGCACCACAGCCATCAAGAGCTGAACTGAGCACTTCGGGGGTTTTATGCATCTTCATGTTTGAGGTTGTCAGAGACATGTGGAGAAGAGGCCCAGGGGAAGGCTGATGCTCAGAGCATCTGATCAGCTGGTTCTGCTTTGCCTGCCTTTCTTCTGTCTTCTCTTCTTTAAGGAGGAGGCCTGTGGAGGCATGTGCTTCTAACTGTACCCATTTATGACCACAGTAGTCTTCATGAGGTTGGCAGCTCCGGGATCTGTGTCACTGGAGACTAGCAATTGTCTGTGGGAGGCAGGCATAAAAGATCAGCAGTCTCAAAAACATGACCTATGAGGAAAGGCTGAAAGATCTGATGAAGGAAAAGCTTTTTGAAAACATGTTTTTTAAATACACGAAAGATTTTTCTGTAAGGTGAAAGGGTCTCATTGTTTCTCTGTAGCCATTGCAGACCCGACAAGAAGCAACGATTGAAACTGCAGCTTTAGAGAGAGAGAGAGGTTAGGTGTTGGTTTGACATCATTTGGCCAAGTAGAATTGGTTGGGCTTACTTCGAGTTGGTATTGGAGCAGAGACCTCCAGAGGTCCTTTCCAGCTACAGATTTCTACAGTTCTGCAAGAAGAACTTCCTCACAATAAGGATGACCACTTAGTGCTGAAGTGAGGCGATAGTAATGTCATATCTGGGAGATACAAGCTGGAAATTAGACAAACGCTTGTCAAAAGTGACTTGGGGAAAGCTGATGCTGTTTGGAGAAGTGAAAGCAGACTGTCTTCCTGATGTCCCTTCTGGCTTTGGCTTAAAAAACAGCAGGTCCTACTTTTCAAGCATTGATGTCTACAGGCATCAGGCTTCCATTTCTGCTTGGAGGGATAGGGAAAAATCAGGAATCTGAACAGTTTAATCAAGAAAAATCCTGGTCCCCCATGTTCACCTTGCTAGGTTGGAGGTTTTCTAGAAGGAACCAATGGTGTGGATGACTCATGACCTGTTTCTAAAAGACCCAACAATGCTGGATTGAATCACTGAGTAAATATGGGCAGAGATGCAAACAATACCCAGAAGTTTTGGCCTCCTTCCTCTCTGATTTTATTACTATGTCTAAACCTGGGTCTCGCAGTCCTTTCCAGGGAGGTATGTTTCATGGCACACGTGTATCAACAGCCAGATCTCTTCCTCTTTGCCCCGAGCCTTTGTACGTGAAGCAATGATATGGGGGCTTGTAGCTTCTTGCAGTTTCTTGCTTCTGTGGGATTCCCGTGGGCTGAGTGTGACTGAATGGCTGTGGTCTGGTGGATGAGAAATGCCTCACACCCTGCTGGCATTGGAAAAGGATTACCGTTCCCCTGCTTTATGTGTTTGTTTAATGCCCATTCCATGAGGATGTTTTCTCAGGCTGTTTTCCTTGCAGGATATGTTTCTGTGTGTGCAGTTAACTAAGAGACATTAGCTTAATAACTTGTGAGTGTCTGAGTTAGGCCTGGTCTCCTCTCAGATTGCTCTGTTTTTTCCTCACCTTTCTCCTGTCTGGAGACTCTCCATTCTCTGCAGTACAAACTGCTCCGTCATGCTCATCCTGGGGGTTAGATGCAGACAGTGTCTCTTGCTGGTCCCTAGCCAAAGAAACTCTGCTATCACACATAATTACCTCCTTGACTCATCATGACTTTTATTACTCCCTTGCCCCCATTCTTTTTTTGTTTCTTAAGTTTGATTTGCTCCTTCAAAGTTATTGTTTCCAGCCCTGTGTTCCCAGTGGCTCCAGAGGACTGTAGTGTATTCATGCAGGAATTACTGGGGTGGGCTCTGTGGTCTGTTTTGTGCAAGAGTTCAGACTGAGTGATCGTCTTGGTCTCTTCTGACTGGTTTCTGAGCTGATGGGTTAGGCAGAGGGAGAGAAATAGCTGGCCAGCCAGCTGCATTGTCAGGAGCCTGGTGCTGAAGCAGAGTCCTTCACTGAAATGTAGATCATTAGTTCATTTTGATTAACATATTTTCCTGGTCATCTCAAGTGGTCCCCAGCAGCTGGCTGAGCTGGTAAGATGAAGAGGACACTGATCATTCAGTCTCCTGAATATTCCTAGTGCTAGAAGATTTCAGGACTGCAAGGGTAGTTCTCATAAGGAAAAATCTACCTGCTATTCTTATCAGTGATGGAGAAGCCATCACAGCTGTTGGTAAGTTGTGCCAATGGGTGATTTCTTCTAACAAACTTCTTTCTAGGCTGAATTTGACCAGTTTTGCTGCTATACCATGGATTGTATTATGATGCAGTCTGCCAGGCTGAAAAGCCTCTGTCTATCTGTTCTTCATGTGCATAATTATTGGCTCAATCAAGTCACCCTGGGGTTGTGTCACTAATGGGGTGAATGGTTCATGTCACACTTTTAAGATTCAAAGTTACATCTCTGAACCTGTTCTTCCCATCCATCTTTTGTTCCCAGTCACTTTCTTTCCCATATACTTCAGCCCCAGCTCTAATACTTAGCCCAACAAATGTGGTAAAAGGCTCCTCTTTCTCTGTTCCTGACAGGACTGAAGCTTGTTCTGACTCTGCTGGCTGGCTTCTCCTCTAGGTACAAATGGACGAAGTTTTCAGAGCCACAAGTGTAGAACTGTTTGCAGACTTTCCCAACAACAGAAGAAAGGCAAGCAGATCTGGGTATCTTGTGGGCTTGCTGATAGGTAAAAGCTCAGTCAGTTCTTTTGAACGAAACATTATCTCCCTTAAGTGTGGGAGCAGGAGGGGTTTGCTACTGGATAACAGCAAGTCATTTTATCTGCATCTCTGGCCTCAAGAAAGGTTTCATTGGGGCTGCAGAATTGTCAAAAACCTTTCCAGTTTCTCCTTCCTCACTTTCCTACCCATAGCTAAGGTCGTTGAAGTCATGCTCAGGAGAGACCTGTACTCACTCCTTTGAAGGGAGCTGAGGGAAAAAGAGGTGTTTGGATCGACTATGGTGGAAGACTCTGTTCAGAGATTTCTCTTTGGGTAGGATGTCTATGCCATGGACCCAGATGTTTTGGAGAAGGTGGTTTGAGATCCTCTCTGGAGCAACAGGAAAGTAAGTGACAAGTTCAAATCTTTCATTACTTTTCCTCACCCATTTGCACTTCTACAGTAGATTTGGCAAGGCATCAGCTTCAGACTTGGCACCAAGAGGAACAATCCAAATTAACTTACCTTATCCTTGCTTTAAAAATTTCAAAATCTATCACTTTATTGTCATCCTGGAAAGTTCTGTGACATTTCTTTTATTGCTGTATACATTGTTCCTATTAAAATTGTCACTCATTACGTTTTTTTGACATAGATGGATATAAATCAAATGCATTCCTTTCATTGATACAATTAATGTGCAGAAAGCATGGGAAAACTTTTAAGGTGTTCAATACTGCAAATTAAAACCTTCAAGAACAACATCCCTGTCTATAATGAAAAGAGCAAAGACATGTTAATCTTGCTTAGTTACCTGGTTATAGGATGCAGTTACTGATAGCTTCAGGAAGAGTGTGATGGGGTAAGAACATAAGAATACCAGATCCATTAGCTCCTATTGAACCAAACCTGTGTGAACTATCTTATCAGACATTCTTCTAATTTTCTTACAGAAACTGTTTTTCTGTGATGCAAACCAGTCCTTTTTGTGAAGCTGAGCATTTCAAGAAAGCACATCTCTCTCTGATGATTTTTTTCCCTAGATCTTTCATGGGAAAACTCTGAGGTTATTTGTTCTTAAAGCAAATTTATGGGCCTTTGCTGAAAGCCTTGGAGGTTTTGTTTCTTCACTCTAAACCTGAGAAACATGTTTAAAGGAGGTCAAGGATAATAACATTTTTCAGCAGGAAAAAGCAACAATATTTTAGCAAACTTTCTTCCTGACTAGGTTGGCTAATTGTTAACCACTGTTCAAAAAAGTTAAAAAGGAGGAGGAAAACCTCCATGCTTAGGTGGCACCAAAGCCATCTGCCTGGAAGGTCCTTCTCAAACAGCCTGGTGATGATGCCACAATCTTGTCATGTCAAGCTGGCCAGTCAGACTCATCTAGTTGCTAACTCCTGTGACCCAACCCTTGGGGTTTTGGCCTCAGTGGGATCCATTTGCAGAGAGGTGAGAAATCTCAGGTTACATATGAGCTCTGGTTTTTCAAAGGAAATGGGGTAGGGATGTCTGTCCTGGATATGTCTGTCCTTGGTATCAGGGAAGCTACCAAGAGCACATGGACCAGGGACTGGACTCTTTCTTATCTGGTCTGTGCATTCTCTTCCCCACAGAGGGCACTGAAGGTCATCACCATGACTACTTCGCAAGGCTTGTTTGTTGTTGAACACATGTGCTTGAGTTTGCTATCTCTGTCTCTGTCTGCAAGCTCTCCCTGACCCATGGACCAAACTATTTCCACAGATTAAAATGCAGAAAAAAATGCATAAAAAGTTTTCTTAGGTCTTTCCCCTTTAAGACCTTGAAGACAAAAGTCCATTTGGGCCTGTGGCCATCTTTAAATAATTAGAATTGTGTCAAAAGCCGGGTTTATCTCTTCATTTATTAAACAAATCAGACTGATCTTTCTGCCTTTCAGGTCTAACAGGAAAGCTTCACAGGTGTTGGACATGGCTGACTGATCCAGTATTGTTCCTGGCTTCACTGCTGCCACTATGTTTTGGGTTATCCCAAAATGGATTACCAAGAATGTTAGATGGACACAAATGTGCCTGTGCACAGGTAACTCCCACTCATGTAAACACCGTAGGTCAAGTCAGCCTGGATCCTCCTTCCAGGATTCCTCTACTGGACTTGGAGAGATGGAAAGGGTAAAAGAGGTGCCCGAGCTGCAGTGAGCCTGGGATGGAGGCCAGCTGTCCTGTGCACAGGCCTCCAGGGCTTTAACCGCCAGACCATAGTGCTCAGCTCCTTCTGAAAAAGGACAAAGTTGTTCAGCAAAACTGTGGAACTGTGAGGCTTGTGGGCTGAAGTGAGTCCAAAAGACATATTAACAGACATGAGAGGCCTGTGACAAAATAGCTAAGGTATTAAAGCAGCCAGAGGCTGGTAATGAATACAAGAAATGCCCACGTTTGCCCAAGAGGTCCCAAAGGTCTCTTGGCCAGAACATTGTGATCCTTAAAGGAATCTTAAAAAAGTTAAACCTCAGGGTTAGGACTCCAGGAACAAAATCTGGGCTACAGTGGTTTCTCAGCTGTTCTGCCCTCTTGGATGGTAAGACCCTGTTTAGGATCTTTGTGCTTTTTAAAAATCATGGATATTATTCTCTGGGGCTTGTCACCCAGAGCACTGTCAGATGAGGGTCCCCTCCTTGACCCTATAGATGGCATGAGTCTTCCAGTGTGTCCTGCAGCTGGGATGCAGGTAACAAAGCTTAGCTCTCATTTTTCACATGAGGCTCTGTCATGTGGTGTCAGGGGAAATCCTGAATTCTCAGATATTACTCGTAGAATGGTAGAGGTTGGAGATCATCAAGTCCAACCCCCCTACCAACTCAGGAACACCTATGTCAGGCCACACAGGAACAGATTCAGACAGGTCTTCAAAGTCTCTAGAGATGGAGACTCCCCAGCCTCTCTGGGCAGCCTGTTCCAGTGCTCCGTCACTCTCACAGGGAAGCAGTTTTTCCTCATGTTGAGGTGGAACTTCCTGTGTTTCACCTTCTTACCATTACCTCTTGTCCTATCACAGGGCACCACTGAAAAGAGACTGTCTGTCCCCTTCTACTTGAGATCCACCATCAGATATTTGTAAGCATTAATACAAATAGTGATGTACAAAAAGTTCTAGCATTTCACAGTCTCTCTTCATCTCTCATCTTCTGGAGGAAACCTGCCAGGTGCAGAGGATGAACCAGTGCAGGCTAAACCGCTATCATCACAATTTGACCTTCACTTCTCCCTGTTGGCTTGTCCCATTATTTCTTTAATGCTCGAAGGGCCTGGAGATGGTCTATCTGTGCTGAGCAGAGCTGGGCTGCAAAGAGAAGATGGAGCCTGGAGGCTTGTAAGAGCAGAGAGTTATTGGGTGGCTGAGTGTCCTTGGTGGTGGATATGATGCAAACACTGTGGCGATGAGGAAACCAATGTAGATTTGGTGGATCTTCCTCTAAAATTGTTTCCAAACCAGTGCCCATATCATCTGTTTTTTGGAGGGGCTGAGCCCACCTTTTAGGATTCATTCACTGCAGTAAGGCAGCTTTTTGACCCATACAAGAGAGACAGTCCCACTGCTGGTGTGGGCAGGTCCTACATGTCCCCAAGGCTGTACCCAGACTGCTTAACCCATGTCTGGCTGTCCTTTAGCCCCTCTATCCCTGCAAATTTGTTTGTCTTTTATATGTACTTTTTCCCATTCGGAATGCTCCAATGAGGAAGGGCTGGTGAATGGACATCTTATATAGTACTGGGCCCCTTGTCATGAAAACACTATCATGCTGTTGTTATTTTGTGCACCTGATGTGTGCAGCCATTCTTTGCTTCATCCATTTACAAGGTCTGATTTTAGTCCAAAACAAGCTTCCTTGAAATAAAATTGTTATTTTCCAGTCTTCCTGTAGAAGCTAAAAGTATTTTAAGTTGGACTGGCCTAAACAAAGGGTGGAGAAGGAGTCAGTAGGTTGGGACATTTTAATAATGAAAAGAAGAACGTGGAAGAAAGGATTAAATGTGGTGTTTTATGTGTATTTATTGAGTCAATTTATAAGGTGCCTTTTGCAAAATATCTTGACTGCTGCATGAAAAACCACAAAGCAAAAAATTTGAAAAATTTGGACATGAAGCCAGCATGTCCCAGTGTACAGCCAGGCAGTGGAGGAGAATCTGGCACTGGGACCAGCTCTCTAATCACCAGGCACCAGGAAAAGGACATCTGTGTCTGTAGGGCAAGGTGAGCTATCAAGGGAAGGATCTGTTCCCTGTGGGTCGGCCAGCCACTGGTGGGTCTCTGTGGGCAGCCTGGAGGACAGGATGGCTCAGCCCTGAGCCCAGATCTCCTCTGAGTGGAGAGTCCTGAGGTGAAGGACCTCATTGGAGTTGGGGAGGTGACCCTGTCTGATCTAGGAGGCCTTATTATGACTCATTGCAAGCCCATCTGATAAACACATGGTCCTTCGGGAGCAGGGCTGCCTGGATGAGGAGCACACTGGGGAGTGCCACTGCTGCTCCTCACGTACTGAACAATCCTTGGCACTGCTGCCCCTGAAACGGCTTCAGGGAGGAGCCAACTACCAACCGATTACAGTAATTTCACCTGGCCACGGTGAGAGAACAGATGTTTGTGGTGTGGTCTGTACTATGGGATTTTCTTGCTTGCACTCAAAGCTCAGCCTGTGTTGACTCTGGCATGTTGCTATGCTGACAGTGTGTGCTCGTGAAACGTCCAGAGCTTCTCCCTCCAGCTGTGGGGCTCTGCTCAGCCTTGCCAAGGGGCTGCCAAGTGTCACTTACTGCCTCCTCAGAACCTTTGGGGAGTACATGGGACACCTATGCAATGATGAACACTGTAAAGAAACCAAAACTGCTTGGGTAGCTAGGTAAGCTCTTGACCTGCTTTTGGACAGGTATGTGAAAAACATTCTCTTGAGGAATTAGCTGAATTAAAGGGCAGGTAAATACCTCAGGACAAAATTGCAGCACCTCTGTTATGTACCTTCCTTGATTGCTTTTAAGAGCTGCAAGGAACTGGAAATGGCCAGACAGAAAAATGACCATGCTGATTGCTTTGAGCCATACGAGATACATTTTTTTAGCATCTGAAGCACAGATGAGGCAGTATTTTTCCTGAAAATAGTTTACTATAATGAAAATGAAGGAACACCATACCCAGGGGACAGTGGCTAACCTGCTGTACACACAGACATTTCTTCAGGGAAGGAAACATACTGAGAAGGGGAGTTTTCATTGCAGAAAATGCTGCTCATCAAAATGCTGAACTAAACATATTTGAAGAGATAACTTTTTCTTACAAATCAGTATCTACTGTGGCTCAAGATGGGGAAGATTAGTGGTGAGTGGGGTGAACTTTATCACTTCTTTTCATACAGTCAACCACTCTCATCTCCTATGTTGAAAAGGAGAGTAAAATATAAAACCAAACAAACAAAACAAACACCAAAAAAAACCCCAAACAAATAAAAGCAGCTCATAAAACTAAATCTGTTGTCAGTGAGGCCTGAGATAGTACTTCAATCTGGTTTTAGCTCTTACTTTTGTCATCTGACTGGAGCTCAATCCACAAAGTAGTCTTTGGTTACTTGGGACAATTACTACAGATACTAAGTCTTTGGGCAACCTCTGTCAAGAAAGGGGTTTTGGATAAGTGTCCCTTGAGAGCGGTTCAGGGTCTTTTGGATTGGCTTCTCAGTGGGACGAAGCCATGGTGAAGAATCAGAAGTGTTCTAAATGTGATGCATTTTACTGATGTATGAGCTGCTTGTCAACTTGTCCATCTGTCCCAGTCTTGGAAGAATGGTGATAACAATAATTACGAGGCCCAAACCTTCCTTTTGGATCCAGAATGAGAATCATGGGCCAAAGCACCCACATCTTAGTGAAAGAAAGGTAACATCACTCAGCTTTCTGTCACATGGTTTTCAGGTATTATTTGGACGCTGTCCTTACCTTGAGGACTTGAACAGCTAGGAGCAGAACTCATATTTACAGCCTCATATTTTTCAGAAATATCTGTGTGCCCAAAGGAAAGAGGTACTTGTGTGGATGATTATAGAATAGGGGCTGATACCTGGCACTGCTGCAAAGCATTGCTGGGAGGAGTTGGTTTGCATGAAGGAGGATTTGACCTTGAACTTTCTCCTGCAGTTCAAGCCAACATCCTCTACCCCCTAGGCCTGAAAAATGTTCCTCCCCTTGTTTTAAAAATACATTTGTTATGTCTAATGTTTCTGGCCTGAGCAATGGTGCAGACTTTTGCCCGCAATGCTATGCAGGTCAGGGGGGGAGATGATGTGATTGTGAGTGGCTTTAGTCCCCAGTGCAGTTACATCAGCAGAGATGTTCTTTTCTGGGGACAATTTATTGCCATCCCAGGGGACAGTGGCTTTTTTGTCTCAGTATGAAGTACAACCCTGCTAGACTTTCTGGGCTCGCACTAGGCTGTGGCATCCACAAGCTAGATGGCGACACCCATGCTGACAGTTCAAGAGAGGGTTTGAGAGCAGATACCCAGAGCTTTAACCTGCTCATGTTCAAAGGACCTGCAAAGGGCTCAGAATCTGGGGATCTGTTCAGGACCACAGCAGTATCTCTGATCACTCAGAGCATGCAAATGAAGTCTTGGATCTTGGCTGCAGGGCTCCAGGCCTCATGTGGTACATGTGTTTGTGTGCAAGTAATGTGGTTAATAGATGAGTGCCACACTGGGAACAAGCTCAGGAGCTCAGGTAGAGTAGTGATGTCCCCTGTGATTCCACAAGTTAGGTACAGAACAGGGCATGGACAGAAATGGTGATGCAGCAGGCTTGTCTTGCCTGTGCTCTCCAAGCCAGATGCAGATGTTGCACACCAACCAGAGCTTCTCAGCACCCAGGCCCAGATGCAGACTGTCTTTCTTTGGGATCATGCACACAACCTCCTCCAATATGGCTGCTGTGTTTTTCAGGGGAGAGCAAGGCCACTGCCATGCTGTCAGGCGTGTGGGGTGAGTCATAGAGTGCAACTCTCTCCCCAAGACAGTCTAGACATGGGAAGTCCAGATGTGTGCAAATGCCCCATCCTATCAGCTTCCCTGCCGAGCTGCAGTGTCCTGTCTGGCTAGGGTAACCTGGAAGCACTCCAGTGGATGATTTGGCAGGCTGATCTCTCACAGCTCTCCCCAGCTCAGACCAATGTGGTGAAATGGTTTACCGAGCACTTTATACTGTTCACTGTGCTTTTGCCCTTCTTTGAGTAGTGACTGTGTTTACTGGAAAATGGGAACGTGCATGTGGTGGCACCCTTTGTCCTCATGTGAGAGGTTAACATCATGCTGGACTGGGAGCATCTACTTGCTTTTATGGGAGAAAATCAGATGCAGAGGGCAACTGTGAATTTGCAAACAGCAGTGCTGAGTATAGGAAGCTGTGTGGTTGAATCCCATCTCTCCCCACCAGGGTGGGTTTTCCATTCAGTTCCCAGCAGTGAGGAATCTGCAGGGTCTCCTAAGTAAAGCCCTACCTGTCCAGGAGGATGCAGGCAAAAGAACAGATATCAAAGCTCCACATGGATCATGCTGAGCTTGCTACTGAACTTCTCCAGGTGCTTATTTTTAATGTGAACAGTTTGTCTAAGGAAGCTGACATTTTCCCACAGGCCATGATTTAAACCTCATGGGAGCTTGTGTGCTGGCTGCTGGTATTGTGTGTATGCAGGAATCCTGGCTGGCTCCCATGCAGCTCCCTGTCCTGACCTGTCCCATGAAACTAGGAGATGCAGAAGTTATTTCCTAGGCCATCTTTTGTGTTTATGCTCTGCTGGTTCAGGCTGGCTCACAAAAGCCATTGGGCTGGGGGTGTTTCTGCTAAGTGTCTGGAGGAGTTTGAAAGCTGAATGTCCTCTCACACTAACAGACATGCCCCCATCTCTCTGCAGGGCAGAGCCACCCTGATTGGACAGAATTTGCCCTCCATCAACTTCCATTTCTAGCTCTGCCAGACCTTGTGTTCAGCTTTTCCCTGCCCTCTTCCCTTGCAGTTCCCAGCACATGCAGCCCTGCAGAAATGCAGCACTGAACTGTAAAAGAGCCAACTTCAATCCTGGTGCTCTAAGTACAGTGCTGGGCTTGCTGAGCTCCCGCACCTGGCAGAGGGCAAGTGAGCTGAGAGAGCTGCTCTGCCCCTGCACTCCCTCCTGAGCTGCTCTCAGCAGAACCAGAGCAGCAGATAGGGGAAACTGCTCAGGAAAGATCCTTTGGGGTTGTTCTGGACTCTCAGCAGACAAGATTACATTTAACCAACCCCTTTTTTCAAATCTTCACCTAGCTGCATCTTGGCATTTCTCCTGGCCTGTAGCACCATACTTACTCTTTGCCACACTGGTGTCCTGATCGGTACTGGCATGTTATTTATATTCAAAATGTAACATTCTCTCTTTGTTCTCAGGACAAATTAGTGTGTGTCCACCACCAGAGTGATTTAAAGTGTGTTTCAGCTCTCAAAATACACTGGAAAAACAGCACCAGTTGTGCATTTGTTTCCTTTAAAGGGTCAGAATCGAGCCATACTTGCTGCAGGCTGGGAAAGTTAAAAATGCTGTAGAAAATCGTGTACTCATTTGCCTTTGAATGACTGTAGAGAACAGGCTTCTGGTTCTCTCAGGCTCTCCTTAAAAATTCCAGCAATGAAGGTAAGTAGGCTTTACTCCAGCTCACAGCTGTTCTGGTAGGCAAAAAAAAAGTGAGTAACTGGTTATTTGCTGAGATAAGGCCTGTGTTTGCTCTTGATTTCTCTCCATACCCCCCTGCATCCACATGAGCAGTGCCTGCCAGGAGAGTGACCGATGGGAGAGGTGGATGCTAGAAGAGAAGGATTTATCCGGCACAGAGTTAAAAAGTGGAATAGCAGGTTCTGGCTGGGTGGCTAGCCCAAAAGCCAGGGAGGTAGATTTGGACCCTTTGTTTTAGAGGTGGTGGGTGAGGGAGGAGAACTAGTACTTCTGGAAGGCCTGTTAGAAAACAGTTCTCTTTCTTTGGTGGGATGGGTTTCATCTGGTGTCTGCAAGAGACATTAACCAGGAAGGCCTACAATGACATTTTTATAGAGCTGCTTTTCAGAGTGGGGCTGCACTTAAAATCCAAACTTAGGTTGAGTGGGAGTGTTCTCAACTATAATGTCCACTTACTTTCAAAGCAACACAACAGAGCTTGGCTTATGCACCTCTGTAATGTAGGCCTCTTCACTGGCCTACACTGGTGCTCGTGCTTTGAGATCTTCCCTGTAGTGTTTTTGTGAAGGGTTAATTAGGAAGCTGTATTCTGCAGAAGAAATTATTTCATTTTAGGGTCTAGGTAGCTTTATACATCAGGACAATAAAATATTCTTGGAAACAGACACAGACCTATAAACCTAAAATCATGCTCTACTGCTGAGTGAGACACCTAAATCTTTAATAAAAGGTCTGATTAATAACTAGCATGTGATAGCAAGTGGTGAGGAGAAGCTGAGGGATGGGTTTGTTCAACCTGGAGGAGAGGACAAGAGCTAATTGCTCAATTTGACCCTCCAAAGGGAGGGTTTGGAGAGGATGGAGCAGGTCTCTTCTCAGAGTGGCACCATGAAAGGACAAGAAGCAACAGGGACAAGTTGCTGTGCGGGAAGTTCTGACTTTATAAAAAGAAAATAATTTCACAGGGAGTTGTTTATCCCAGAGAGACTATGGGATCTCCATCCCTGGAGATATTCAAAACTGGACTGGAACAGACCCTGAACAACATTTTCCATCTCTGAAGGGGAACACTGGATGTCTCTATCTGAACTGTCTGATTTGCATGTCATCTTTTTGTTTGTGGTAGGGACCTCCAGGAAGTACTGGTTTGTGGGGTCACCAGGGGACATTTTCTTGGGGTGGAAGCCTTGGGCAGTGGTGGCCCATCTTTATTATTTTTGTCATGCATTTTCTCTGGCAAGGTGTCCATGTCAACAATTAAGGGGAGAGCTTGTCTACTTCTCTGTAATGGGAATCAGTGAAGATCCAGAGGGGCAAGCCAAAAATGAGCAGTGATGATTGGACAGAAGGTCACAGAAGAGTTCTTGCTTGTGAGCTGCATGTCACTGCTTGTGTTTACAGGCTGGTACATGCAAACATACTGAATAACTAGAAAGACTTGCTGCTGTGGGAGTGTCCTGCAAGGAGAAACTCACCTGCCAGGTTGTCTGTCTGTCTGAGCAGGGCTGTAACAGTGCAGGACAGCTCATTGTGTTACCTTGTAGTGAGATCATCCAGATCACCTCCTCCCACACCTGCCTTGACAGGTAGAGAGTACTTTAAAGCACATGATTAAATATTCTAAATTGAAATACTCTGCTTTTTCTGATGGCTTCTTGGTTAAGTACCATTATCAGTCAAACAGCCGTGATGCTCACCAGAGATGTTCATCTGTAGCTGCTAGCCTTTTCTGATAGACACTTTTGTACACAGTTGGTTCCTCAGTCTTTCTCCTGTGCTCTTGCTGAGGAGGGTAAGGGGTTTTGTCTGAAGGCAGAAAGGCAGAGTTGGTGTTGCTCCAAGATGTCCTACAGTGGTGTCTGCCTTAACTACTGAGCCAGGACAGAGGTGGGAGAGAGCTTCTCTGCAGCCAGAGAAGCTGTGGGATGAGGCCCTATTTCTGTAAAATGCTCTGTCCCCTCAGCTCTTGGCTCTGTCTCCCTCTGCCTTGACCATTTCTCCAGAAAAGAGTCAGACCCAAGAGAGGTGCAGACACAGGACCAGGGAAATGGAACTGGGGAAATTTATGTTTTAGAAGTTGTTAGGGGGTCAAAGGCAGCACATCCCTGAATGCTCCCTAGTCCTGGAGTAGCTCACTTCCCTCAAGAGCCAGGAGACTGCAGGAACTGGGGATTTCTTTTGTGTTAGAGATAAATACCAGTGCATCTTAAAAGACCTCTCTTGCCTTAGGAGAGCTGTGTGCTCTGGGTTAAGATCTGAAGGGTTTGTCTTTTCCCCAGCCAATACAAGACCGTTCCCTGTATTTTTTTCCAGTATTTGTTTTATTTGTCCCAGGAGACAAATAAAGTTACTTCCCTGAGGAGGCTTTGACATAGGCATTTAGAGATCAGCAGCTGGAGTCTTTTCTTGATATGTAGGCACACCACACTTTACTTTCCTTCATCCTGTTCCATACAAGCACTTTCTGTGGGCTCGTATAAGCAATCCCTGCTCCTTCTCGGGCTGCAACCCCTTTCCACTCCATTCCTGCATGCAATGTTGTTACTCAAAGCAGTATCACAGCATGGAACTTAGGAAAGAGCTGTTTTCTCTCCTGAGTATGTTCTCCAAAGTTGTTATTACTTTTCCAACAGCAAATACAAAGCAAGTGGAAATGTTGGCTGATGCTGCTAATAAAATTCTTAAGCATCTATGTGTGCTTTGAAATGCTTTCTTCCTGCTGTCCTGCTCAAGGGGTGCAAGACACTGAGGGAAACCCTGTCAATGTAAATGTCAAAGGGATCTTTGGGTTCTCATAATTGTCAAGGGGGGATTCTGCTGGTTCCCTATTCCCACAGTGCCACAGGACTGGGAGGCTGTTCCAGCCCTCCCCTAGGAGCCAGACCCTCTAGTATTTGGTCTCACTGAAACAAGCGATTTTGAATCTAACTTTTATTTGGGAATCTAAATCCCTGTGGAAACCAAGGAGCACATTGGAAGACTTGGTATGCGTAAGCAATGTGGCACTTATGCCCAGGCCTGTGAGTTTGTGGGAGCACTTCTACCACTGAAGAAAAAATCAGGGTTGAGTGGCCTGGAGAGGGGAGGTCCCTGAGTCCAGAGGAGCAGGTCCTCAGGTGAGAAGCTAGAGCTGTCAGCCACCAAATCCAGAGAGTATTAATCCCTGGTCCCTATAGGTTAGGGCTGGGATTTTGTGATGGCTGAAACAGTGCTGAAGATTTAGAGTGTTTGCAACGGGGGCACCTTCTGCTAATATTCTGAGAACTGCAACTGAGAAACTGTAATACAGAAGCTGTAGGTAGTACCAGGTCCTTTAGCCACCCAAGGCTCATGTCAAAGATTTGTTTAAAGTACGAATACCTCTGCAAAGATGCACTGCTACCTTGGACTGAGGTAGTTATCCCCTCCCTCAGCTACATCTCCTTCATCCTTGCCAGGTCCTCCTGTAACAGCAATTAACCCTGGGACCTTCTGAAAACAAGGACAGTCTCCACAAAAATCCTTTCTGTTTGTTTTATCATCCCTATAAAATGAATCACTGTGCCTGACCAGCCTAGGTCAATATTTGTTTTCACATCACCTCTTCCAGGTCAGCTGCTTGGTTTCAAACTGCATTGTACACCTGAGGCTAATGAAGGCATCTTAGAGGGGTGCTTAGGGATGAGCAAGGAGTTTGGATACCAGGGTGTCCAAATCCTCAAGCCTCTGCTATGTATGGCAGCTGCAAAACAGAAAAACTTGTGACACCCTGTCTCCCTCCCCTGCACCCTTGCTGGAGAGTGGCAGTGTCTGGGAGACTGGCAGGTACAAAGCACCCGGTCCCTGAGCTTGAAAACCACCTCTGCTTTATTCCTTCCAGCTAATGGGTGGGCTTAGTTCTGCTAATCTCTAATCAGTGCTAGATAAACCTAGACAAAATAGCCTGGACCATTCCAAAGCATTTGTATCAGTATTTAGATCAGGCTCATAGATAATGTGTTTAGGGCTGCTCTAAAAACATCTCAGATAAGTTAAATGTAAAGAAAGTGGCCTATAATTGACATTTCTGCTGACATCTGACCTCTGACTGGGCTGATGCACCTGGGGAAAACAATTTGAGGATAGAGGGGAACCTGGAGCATCAGGCAAGTTCAGACATACCTCTGAGTGTGACTTGTGGACCAGCAGGAACAGGGGTGCAGATCAGAGCTATAGGAGCTTGTGAGTATCTGTGCTCCTTGCACCAGAGCCAACCAAGCTCCAGAGAGCAAGTGCTGAGGGAAGCATGAAACATGCTGTATGAGTTGGGAGGTGTAGAGGCTGAGGTGTAGTCACAAGGCAAACAAAAGTGAGTCATGACCAGTAGTGAAGGCTGGAGTGCAGGGACAGGCAGAGAGTGTGCTGGGGAAACAAGTAAACAACCCAGGTGGTGCAGCTCTGTCCCTGTCTCCTGTGGGAGCAGGGGGAGTGCTCAGAGCCTGTTCATTCCTCCAAGTGAGAAAACATGAGTTTGACTTCCCACTTACATATTCAACTACTTCTGCTGATTGAGCCTGGTGGCTGAGCAAAATCTGGTTTTGCACCTCTTGAAAGTTTTCTCCTTCCTTCATGTCCTGGCAGCACAGTTAAGGTTTGCAGCAAACCTCTGGGCACCTAACCCTGAGGAGGAAGAAGAGGTAATGCTAGCAACTTATTTCTGGGCCATTCTTTTATTTCCTTGAAAGTATGCCATTTTCAGTGCGATTGCCATGAGGAGCCACTACCACTGTGAGCAGGCTGGACCAAGTGGGTCTTGCCGTGCCTCCCTTCTCCCTGCAGTGTCCTGCTCAGCTCACTCCCACCACCCTGATTCAGTGGGCAAAGCTGCTCTGCTGAACTGAGATGTCTGGGGGCAAGTTAATTTCCCCCCTCCTTGATCTTGTGGCAAAGGGGTAAGCGTGGGGCTGAAATGTCAAAGACCTGTGGTCCTAGGGAGCATGTGGAGGGAGACAGGAAGCAATTTCTCAAATGCCAGTATAGGGAAGGGGAGCTGGGCTTGTGGGTGAGGTAGAATTGCCCTCCAAGATCCCCCTTTGGGGGATCAGGCCCCCAAAGGTCCATCGCCTCCAAAGGTCCGTCAGCATGCTTAACCTGTTGCTGAGAGGGAAAACACACTGGCCAGTGAGAGCAGGGCATCACCAGAGACTGTGAACACAGAACATACGGGAGACCTAATAGCTACCTTCCAGTACCTGAAGGGAGCTTACAAAAAGACTGGAGAGGGCCTGTTTACAAAGGCCTGGAGTGAAAGGATGAGGGGCGATGGTTTTAAATTAGAAAGCAGCGGATTTAGATTAGAAATAAGGAGGAAGATCTTTACCATGAGAGTGGTGGAGCACTGGGTCAGGTTGCCCAGGGAGGTGGTTGAGGCCCCATCCCTGGAGACATTCCAGGTGGGGCTTGATGGAACTCTGAGCCACCTGCTCTAGTTGAGGCTGTCCCTGCTGTCAGCAGGGGGGTTGGACTAGATGCCCCTTCCAACCCAGATGTTTCCATGTTTATATGTGTCATATGTCACAGGAAGAGACTTGACATCTCCATATTTGGATTTTAAGACCATTTTGTTCCTTTTAAGGGGGAGGGGGGGGTTCGCTCTGCAGAGAACAGGGATTAGGGCAGAGTTCCTTCTGCCCCTGCTACCAACTAAATCTGACTTTGGGCATGTCGTCCTGAGGGAGGACAGACACCTCACTGTCCTGCCCTGATGCTTTGCTGTGAGTTCGTGGCTGTTCCCAGATCTCAGCCCCTTGGCAAACCTTTACTTATGGCTGAAGTTCACTGAATCTCCAGGGAGAAAGCAAGATGCTAGCCAACAAATACTCACATCAGGCCCAGCATGTAACCTCATAGCTTTCCTCCTTGCAGCCTTCCCTTCCTCATCACCTTCCCCTCACCATGCAAGCCTCTGCTGGAAGCTTTCTCCAGCACTCACTATAAAGCACTTCATATCAGTCTATTGAAAAGGAAGTCTTAAAAAAATAAGACAATAAGACTCTTGTATTCTTCTGTCCTTTTTTTTTTTTTTTCCCCCTTTCTTTCTTCCCCCCCACTACCCATCGAGCTAAATTTGAGGGAAAGAAAACCGCAGGAGGACACATTGTTTTCTCACCCCCCACACCCAGAGCTGTAAAATACTTGTTAATCATTGGGAGCAAGAGGATCTCTGTGCTGGGCCTCAGCTTTTTGTTTGCGAGTTTATTTTTCCTAATTCATCCTTGACAAAGGACAGAGCCATAAAAGAATCGACTAGCACGTCTGTGGGAAAAAACTGCCCTGAAAAGGGTCGGAGGACTGTAGCATTTCCAAACAATTCCGAGGGCTAAAGCTTCTGTGAGATGCAGCTTCAGCTATAACTTGCCTTTCTAGGAACAAGCCTACATCTGTTTGGCAATGCCATATTTCGCAGGGTAAAATAAACCCTTGAGAACAAACAGACCAGCTTATCCAGAGGGGTAAATGCCTGGGAACAGAGCTCACTTGTTAATCCTAAAACTGTCAGCAAAGACCCACTGGAGAAATTATAGCTGGCCACGGGCACTCAAGCTGTTTTCCCTCTGCCTCCCCCCCTCCCCCCATCCCCACAACAGCTGTAAAATCTTCTTTATTGTTCTGCTCGAGTTAGAGAGCAGCCCAGAGAGGTCTCCTGGCTGAGAGCTGCAGCAGCAGGGGCAAGGGGAACATCTGATCCATTGTATCTGCACCAGCGTTATTGCTTCAGTGGTGGACAAAGAAGATGATGGCGATAAAAGAAGAACAGCCCAAGCACCTAGTAAAGAGGCATATGAACAGGAAATCCTGGCTCATTCCCACATCTGAGATGCGTACGGTTTCTTTCCCTCTAGGATCATTACATTTTATGTCCTCCTGCAATTCAGGCAGCTGAGCCAAGGGAGCCCCTTCCCTCCCCCTCCTCTCTCCCTTCCCTCTTCTCATCAGATTTTGAGCCCTCCCCATGGAAAAATGATTTGTGCACAAATCAGCCTACACAACGGTGCTCATAAGGAATGTGCCCCTGCCAGGAGTTATTAATGGCACCCCAGTAAATGCCCCCAGCACAACAGGCTGCTGCAAGCATCAAGTGTGTGTTGAAAAATAGGGTTTAAATCGTCCCTTGGGGAATGACCTATTGGCCACCTAAAAAATGCAAGATCGGCTCAGTGTATAATTAAGTTCAGGCCATCTCTTCTGCTTACACACGCAGAAACCCAGATGTTAGCTTCGTACAAGTCAAAGCGCTGGGCTGCTTTTAAAGCACCAGGAGAAGACATACTGTGGGGGCATAACATTTGCCACTGGAAGAAAACCTGCTTTGAATACTTGAAATATTTAACTGACTGCAACGGATAATTAGCCAAACCCTCTTATGCCTCCAAATATAGATTCATTAGTCATATGAAAATAGCTCATTGGAACCAAATGTGAGTCATTAGTGAAGTCAATGGCAGATCATAAAAAAGGTACCAAGAGCCTCCTTCCCCCCATCCCTGAGAAGTCGTGAGTGTGCGGTGAAAATAATTCAGTTCATTTTCTATTGAACATCTGCTGGCAAATCTGTTTTAAAGGGAGGTTTTTGAAGGGCTGCTTGTGTGCAGGGCTGTGCATCCTGTTTTCCCACTTTGCTGTTTGTAGGAGTAATGAATACAGAGGCTGTGCACTGCTTCTCTCTATATAGTTTGTTTGGGTTTTTTTGTCTTCTTGTAGACTTCCTTGAGTCGCTCAAGCTAAAATTTGGGTTCTGTAATACAAAAAGGGATTTTTTAATGTGAAGTGGAATAAAAATAGCTTCATTATTTGCTTCTAATTTCAGGGCAACATTTTTGTTGGCTTGGAGGTTTGGAGTCCCCTACACTCGGAACAATGAGTTCTGCTGCCACAGGGACCGTAAAATTAACCGAATTCCTCCTCCAGGAGTGAAACAGGTATGGTTAAAATCACCATTCAACTTGAGCGAGGTGCAAACACCAACTATAGGTTTTAAAAAACGTAAAGCAAATGGGCAGCTCTGCCATGACAAAGTATCTGCAGCATGATAGGTAGTCAGAGAAAGGGACCATGCTTGATAAAACCTCTTATAAAACCTGTGTTATTGCTTGGGAAGACCCAGGGACTGGGATAGGATCATGTGCTTGGTCCCAGGATGTATTACAGGGATTTCAGAGTGTGCTGAATGTTGCAGACCCTCGTCCCACCTTGTGCTCACTGGTCCCACAAACAAAGTTGTTGTATAACTCCAGGCCCATGAGTAATCCTGAGCCAAAAGCTGTGCTGCACAAGTCATCAACAGCAGCTTTTTTCATTTTTTATACAAAAAACCCAACCACACAAAAACTAAACAACAAAAAACTATAGCAATAAATATTAAGTCCCCCAAAGCTGACATTCCCTTGTCTGAGGGAACTCAGACTGCCTCCATGCCTAACTTCTAACATACAACCCCACAATGTTACTAACCAATTTTTTCAGCTTTATTATCTTGATTGCTTTCTCTTGACTCTGTTGTTACTATTTTTTTTATTAGTGAAAAAAAGCCACCTCTATAACACCCCTTGTACTTAAAATCCATTGCTTAGCCTGTCATAATCAGGCAGCAGGGAAAACAGTGTGATAGGGTTTGAAATGGGTATTTCACACCAAAACCCCAAAGCCCAGAGAGCTCTGCTTCTGCACCCCAGGTTGTACTCTGGCTTTGCAGTACAGTGCCATGGGGAAGGTGCTGAGCCTGCTGCAGACGGCTTTGGTCTTGGGGTGTAAATACCCTGTGGGGAGCCAGGCTGGAGAAGTGGGCAGCCCTAACCTGAAAGTCCTGCTCTCATGGAGGCAGGGTGGCTCCCAAGTCCAGTGTCTGGTGGGGGGGGCTGGATGGTGTAGCTCTTGGCTCTCTCTGGGGATGTGGAGATCACCAAGTTTCCCCCTTAGCACTGGGAGTCCCTGCGGAGCAGACGCTATTGACAGAACCCCAATCCTCCTACAGGATAGGTTTTCCATCCCTCCCTCGCTGTACTAGGTGTCTCTGGGGGGCAGATCCCCGTTCCCCATGGGACAGATCCTGACTCCCTTGCCCTGAGTTGGTCAGACCCCCCAATTCCTCTTTGTGGCATCCCTAACCTGCTGTGCGGCAGCCCCCGATCCCTCTGGGTCTGATCCCCTCTACCCACTGTGATAACCTCCCTCACCCCTCCGG